>CM057812.1:21647433-21712433 GCA_030067965.1 Latrodectus elegans
GTATGTATGTATGTATGTATGTATGTATGTATGTATGTATGTATGTATGTATGTTATGTATGTATGTATGTATATGTATGTATGTATGTATGTAATGTATGTATGTATGTATGTATGTATGTATGTATGTATGTATGTATGTATGTATGTATGTATGTATGTATGTATGTATGTATGTATGTATGTATGTATGTATGTATGTATGTATGTATGTATGTATGTATGTATGTATGTATGTATGTATGTATGTATGTATGTATGTATGTATGTATGTATGTATGTATCTATGTATGTATGTGTGTGTGTAATATATGTATGTATGTATGTATGTATGTATGTATGTATGTATGTATGTATGTATGTATGTATGTCTTAATGTAATGTATGCTTATGTAATGTAATGTAATGTATGTAATGTAATGTAATGTAATGTAATGTAATGTATGTATGTATGTATGTAATGTATGTATGTATGGACAATGTATATGTATGTGTGTATGTATGTATGTATGTTACAAATAATATGTATGTATTAATGTACATGCTAATGCTTAAAATGTATTAAGAAATAAAATAATGTATGTAATGTATGTATGTATGTGTCTTAATGTAATGTATGTATGTATGTAATGTATATGTATGTATGTATGTATGTATGTATGTATAGATATGTATGTATGTATGTAATAACTGTCTTAATGTATGTTAATGTATGTATGTATGTATGTATGTATGTATGTATGTATGTATGTATGTATGTATGTAATAATAATAACATGTATGTGTAATAATATATGTATGTGTATGTATGTAATATATGTATGTAATGTATGTGTATGTATGTATGTAATGTATGTATGTATGTATGTATGCTTATGTAACTGTATGTAATAATAATGTAATGTATGTAATGTAATGTATGTATAATGTGTATGTAATGTATGTAATGTATGTGTATGTATGTAATGTATGTGTATGTAATGTAATGTATGTGTTAATGTATGTGTGTATGTATCCTTATGTAATGTGTGTATCTTATATGTATGTATTAATGTTTAATGTAATGTCTTAATGTGTATGTATGTATAAATAATGCATGTAATGTATGTAATAATGTAATGTATGTTAATGTATGTAATGTATGTATATGTATGTAATGTAATATGTAATGTATGTATGTATGTAATGTATGTAGCCAATGTATGTATGTATGTATGTATGTATGTATGTATGTATGTATGTAATGTATAATGTATTATGTATGTATGTATGTATGTATGTATGTATCTTAATGTATAGTAATGTATGTAATGTATGTATGTATGTATGTATGTATGTAATGTATGTATGTATGTATGTATGTATGTAATGTATGTATGTATGTATGTATGTATGTATGTATGTAATAATAATGTAATGTATGTATGTATGTAATGTATATGTATGTATGTATGTAATGTATGTATGTATGTATGTAATGTATGTATGTATGTATGTATGTATGTAATGTAATAGCCAATGTGCTTAATGTATGTGTGTAATGTGTGTAATGTATGCATGTAATGTATGTATGTATGTATGTATGTATGTATGTATGTATGTATGTATGTATGTATGTATGTATGTATGTATGTATGTATGTATATATGTATGTAATGTATGTATGTATGTATGTATGTATGTATGTATGTATGTATAATGTAGTATGTATGTATGTATGTATGTATGTATGTATGTATGTATGTATGTATGTATGTATGTGTATGTATGTATGTATGTAATGTATGTATGTAATAATATATGTATGTATGTGTATGTATGTATGTGTATGTATGTATGTATGTATGTATGTATGTATGTGTATGTATGTATGTATGTATGTATGTATGTATGTATGTATGTATGTATGTATGTATGTATGTATGTATGTATGTATGTATGTATGTATGTATGTATGTGTATGTATGTATGTGTATGTATGTATGTGTATGTATGTATGTATGTATGTGTATGTATGTATGTATGTATGTATGTGTATATATATAATAAGAATTTTAAGATAACTATAAATAAGAAAAGAAAAATATATTGTTAACTTTATAACATTTAATAATGAAAATCTAGAATATATATTGAATATTATTTTTTTAATTGGTATTCTTACACTCGAATGTACTGAAAAACATATCAGAAAAATTATTCTTTATTACAAATAAATATTTAAATAATTTAAATGATTTGAAATTTGTAATATACATGAGAAATGTCCCTAGTAGACATCTTAAGAAATAATCTGGAGTAAAAATGCATATTTTAACTTTTTAAAATTTTAAGAAATAAAACAGAAAAAATTATTTCGCTCTGTTTTAATAAAGAATAATTTCTGAAAAATAAAAAATTGATTTTTATTTTGGTTCAAAAAAGGAGTTATTTATGAAAAAAAATTTAAGTAAAATCTCTCATTTTTCTTTAATACATCATTTAAATGATTTACTATTACTGTGCTGATTAATAAATTTTTCTTTAAAATACTTCCTTATTTAAAAATGTAATTAATATTTGTCAATGTTATGTAAATAATTTTTATGGTACTTCAAAATTTCATAAATGAACAATTAATACTTAAAATATCATTGGAATATATAAATGTAATTGTGTGTATGTGGTTTAATAAAATTAATCTTTAAACTGTAAATATCTTATTATGTCTTGAATATTATTAAATTTTAAAAAATATTTTGCTACATTTTCCTTAAGAAATTTACCATATATATATATATATATATATATTTATAATATATATATATGTATATATATATAATATATATATATATATACATATGTATATATATATATATATATATATATATATATATATATATATATATATATATATATATATATATATTTATATTTATATATATATTATATATATATATATATATGAATTTTTTTAAATTCTTAAAAAATTTTTTTTACGTTTATTGTTTTATAGCAAATTTTCTTGACAATTAATGCAAGAATTTAAAAAAATTTAATAGTACCAGTTTCTATAATACATTTTTAAAATTAATGGCATTTGTTTTTACTCAAAATGTTTCTTACTTAATCATTCATATTAAGGTAAATTAAACTGACTGATCATAATCTTCATTGTTCTTGCAATAGAAAATAAAAGAGAGAATGTATTTTACTCTACATGATGGTTAAAATAAAACCTTAAATACATCGGCTGAGATTAATCAGTAAAACAAAACACCTTCCAAGCAATTTGAGAGAAAATACTGTAGCGTTTGTAACATTTAATAACGAGCAGCGACAAAATCATTTTTTTAATAATAAAGTTGAATAAATATTTTAAGACATATAAATATTTTCGAAAAGAAAACACTCTAGAATATATGTCAGGGATTTTAATCAAAACAAAAATGTGGTATGGATGAACAGAAAAATAGCAAAGAAATGTTTTTTTGTATTAGTTGAAGTCGGTACTTTACTTAAGAAGTAATTTGCATATATTGTTACAATTTGAATATTTTCCGCAGTGAAATAACTTAAAAGATGATGCTTAGTAACATTTTTTGGCTTGTATTTCTTCCTCTTAGTATTCCCACATGTTTATTGAAGTAGGTTAGTATTTGAATTATTTTGTTTGATTTAGTTAAGATGAAATGACTCTTGTGCAATTATTTTTAAATTTTTTTATCGTAACGAAATTAATGTGTTTAATATGTAAATTAATGTTAATATTAATTATAAAATTATTATGTAAATTAATGTTTTTAAATTAACTACTGTATGAAAAAACGAAAAGTAAGGATTTATTTAAAAAAACTAATTCTATTTGAAGGAATAATATAATGATGAAAAATTCATAACTATTATTATATTCTTTGATTTCATAAATCATAGAAAGCTGTTAAAATTATGAAATGCCATGAAAGATCTATGTTGGTATCCTAACTTCTACAGTATGATACACGAAATAATATTAGTCAAAATATACATGGGAAAGGCATGATCATGCAGTCTAATAATGCAGAGACTTTACAGTGCTTTTTTTAAAATAAAAATTTGTGTATCATATTTTTGGTTTTTGCAAGTGATTTTCATTTACTAAATATGTCGCATATTTTCAATTTGTGTTAGTTAAATTTTAATTCATAATGTGAAATATCTCTTTGACTTTGACTGTGATATAATGTTTTCAGAATATACATTTTAATTTGACTTTAATAAAATGAGATTTCTGTAGGACATTTTAAAGGCAAGTTAATTTTAATAAAATGGTTTCCTTAGAGTATTAGTAATTATATTTAGTCTCGTAAACACTTCAAGATGGTTTCAGGTAACTGCATTTACGAGATCTGCTTATGATTGCCAGGTTATTTGAAAAGCATTTTCAATGTTTATTGTTTTCAGCCTGATATATTTTTTATTTATTTAAGTTATATGTTTTTGAAATCTAACAAAACTCTCCAATTGCATTACATAATATACAAATTGCACAATTACACGCATGTATGAATATTACAAAAATATATTAATTTCTTAAAAAAGTTCATTCTTAGTGATCTCTTTCTACAATAAAATTTTTCAAAAATATGTTAGATTGCTCTCACAAAAATTGATAGTAAGCCTGAAAAGATTGACTCATTTATATAAATTTTAAATTCGCGAGCAGATTTAGTGATATAAAGCTTAGATTAATCCTGCAGAATCTCTTAATATTAAAGGGTCCTTCATGTTGTTCTCTTTATCTTTGCAAGTAAAATGTTTTTGAGTAATTGTTTCAACGTAATGTAATCACAAGGATCAACTTCTAAGCAAACACAAGGGAATTATAAAATCTTATAACCTTATACCATCTAACACACACTCAAATATGTCCTGCTTTAGAAATTATTTAATATTATTAATTATATATAAATTATGTACATGATTTCAAACTCTTTTAATTTCATACTTCAACAACTGTATAGAAAACGTTTCATGAAAATGAAATTTTCAATACTTATTGTTTTAGATTTCTTTTTAAATTATATTTTAGAAATTAATGATATGTAACATATTGTACAAATTTATCTGCAGTATTTAATATATAATAACATCCGTAAAATTTTGAATTATAGTATTATTAAATTCAGTTTATATTTTGTATTTTGAAATGCATTCATGTATTTATATTAAAATAAATATTTTAGAAAAAGTTTCAATAAAAGTTATATATATATATATATATATATATATATATATATATATATATATATATATATATATATATATATATATATAAAACTTAAATGTGTTACATATGAAAAATTTCAGATAACATTGATTTTAAACCATTCTTATTAAAATTATTAATAAATATATTGCAATGATAATTCATTTTTCACATTATTTTTAAAGTACACTCTCATTATAATTTCATGTATTTCCATAAATGAATTTTCACTTAACCAAACATATTTTTGAAAGTTTATGGCATTTTGTTCATAGTTTGATAATCGAATAATTGCTAATATGTATCAAGAGAATGCTTTTTGGTTTTACTTTGTTGGATTCAAATGAAGATTAAAACTGATTTATTGAACTGGAACTGATTACACCAGAGCCAAAATATTCTTAATGAATGTTATAGTTATATTTTTATAATTTCAACGACTACCATAAAGTTACTGGAATAAAAACTGAGAGTGTAGACTCATTTATGCTTTACAGTTTAAATATTAATCTTTCAATCTCAATGAGTATCTTAAAGAATTAAGCTTAATAGACTTATCGGCAAACTAAAACTATTCTATTATTAATATTTCAGACATTTAAATATTTTTATACGTGTATTAAAGAAATATTATTTCTGTTATAAAGTTATATTTCTGAATTTCATACACTTTAAACTTTGATTCGTAAAATAGAAATATGAAACTATATTTTGCTGTCAGTTTTTGTCAGTATCAATATTTATATACTAATCGCTGCGAAGAATGTATTATTAATGTTGGCAGAAATTATCCATATATTTAATGAAAAATTTCGTCAAATTAGCTAAATATTACAGTATCAATTAATAAAATGATTATTTAATAAAAATAAATTATACAATAGTATATTCCAAGTATATAAAAAATTCATAAAATTTGTATTTAAAAGAATTTATTCGGTTTTTGATTTATACAGTTGGCCAGTTGCAGATAATACTATTGTTATGCTATATAACAGATATTGGTTTTTACAGGTTATTGAAGTGAATATAATTGTAAATGAAAGTAATAATAAAAGAGTTATTCCTTACAAAATTTGTGATTTAGAAGATAATAAAATTGTGTTCCAGTTTTATCATTTTTTATGATAAGAGAGAAAAAAAAAAGAAAACAGTACTATAAACTATGTGAGCGTGATAATGTTATTCAAATACAAATGAAATATCTTTTTATAGTTTTATTTAATTAAGATAGTTTATATAAGAGATAAGAAATAAGATAGTTACAAGATATTAATATTACATAAAGAATTAGAATACAAAGGAAAATATCCTTTCAGATGGCTATTGAGAGAAAGAAAATAATAATTCCACAAAATTCATTGGAATTCTTAATTTAGTCTTCTTTTACAATATTATCAAACTCTGTCAATATCGAAGAATTCATTGTAATTAAGCAAAATAAATTAAAGTTGCAGTAAAGTTCGAGGAAACGAAAAACAAAAGCTATCGTACAATTGTTTTGGATTTCACAGTCTATGGAAGAGAAATTTCATTAAAAAGTTTCAAATGTATCTTTGCGGTTCACGGAAAAACAAAAGAAATTCTAACTTGTTCTTAAACAAAAAGTGATAACAATGAAGGCTTAGAATATCGGTTTCCTTGCATTAAGTTTCCATCTGCTGATAAAAATTTTCTTTTTGTTTTTTCGAACATTTAGAAGTAAGCTTTGCTTTCATTCTAATTACTTAAGTTTCAGTTATGAAAACTATATTTGGTAAGAAAAAAAAAAAACCACAAAAAGATGATAGAAGGTTTTTTTCACCAATCTTAATCTAGGGGGCAGTGAAAGCCAAACATTCTTAGATATAATGCATCATTTTACCAGGAAAATGAAATATAAATATTTTATTTTCTTTATATATATATATATATATATATATATATATATATATATATATATATATATATATATATATATATATATATATATATATATATATATATATATATATATATATACATATATATATATATATGCATATAATGTAGAGAGATTCGAAAGAGTTTTAAGAACAATAATTTCCAATTTTTTAATATTTTTGAAAATCATTTAAATGACGAAAAATAATATTATATGACAATTTATTAAAAAAAAAGCACATAAGAAGAATCACACGCCATATATTTAAATGTGGCTTAAATGGTGTGTGTGTGATCATTTGTAATAAAATTTATGTAAATTCATAGGATTGAAATTAATAATCTGTATGAACTATTTATCTGAAAACGCACACACACACCATGTGCTTTAATGTATTCTAAAACAAAGTCCTTACCTTAATATGTCTTAAAATATTTTATTTGTTATAAAACCTTTTTTTATGCAACTTTACCAATTCTTAATAATTTTAACATTAAAAAATTCTAAAAGAAGATGAATAGTCTTATGGGAAATCAAAATAAAATATTAATACTATGCATCCTAAATAATGCGATTTTCCTTAAGGTTTCCTACTATCATGATTTTTCTTAAAAATATATTACTTAAATAACACATTTAAAAAAGGGTGCACCAAATACTTTCAAGGTCATATGGTTCTTTCACCAAACAATTACCTTTTTCCACAATACAAAAATAGTCTGTTGGTAAAATAATCGAAATGATTTACTTTCTGGTATGTTTCGTAATGCAACTGTTCTAGAGTACACAATCGAATCAAAACGCTTAGTCCATGCGCATTTTTCCAAAAGATTGGTCCCAATATAAAAATTGATAACACGTCACATTTTTTCTACTATTTCATTATCGACAGTCTTTTCGTCTTTAGTTTTGTTACGAGATCATACAACTAAACTCTAAATTTTAATACCAGATCAACTACAAGTAAACTATTATTGTAGAGCGTGGCTACGGTCTTATAATTTATCTCTGCGTTCACAGAATACATCGATTCAAAGTTATAGAGATGAGATTTGACTTTTTTGTTCACAAAAATTGTTGAGATATGTACATACAATCTGTTCCAATAACCAACTATTTCACAAAATAAAATTAAATATCAGATAAAATACATTTTTGGCAGTATTTTTATGATGAAATAACCATTTTAAAATATTTAGTGCAATATTTTTACATGGTTTTATTTGTTAGATTTGAAAGATATACTTTTCTAACAGTATGAAAGAAATCAATCAGTATGTGCAATAATTTTTACTAAGAATTTTCAAACATTTCAAAATTAACTATAAAGTTTAGTATAAGCCTAAGCATTCCGCTAAAAAATATAAACAAAATACTTAAGGGACGAAAACTGAAACAAAATTATTTATACTAGTATAAATTAATTTTCTAATTATGTAGGAGAATGTAAATAAAGTAGACATTTTCTAAGAAATAAAATTTTATTTATTTCAAGGAGTAAATTCAATTTTTGTATTTTTGTATCATTCAATATTTATTTAAACTTCACTGTGTTAAAACAACCAGTTGTTTTGGGCATGAAATTAGTTGGAAAAAACCTTTTAAAATGACTTTTGGGCTTTTATTTTTACAATTTTATACTAAGACGGTGTATTCTTTCATAATACTATTTTATTACTCTATTTAAGATAGTTATATTATGTTACAAACAAGGAAAAGCATATATAAAAGCAAGAATGATTCCATTTATTTTATATTTAATATCTTTATTTGATTTTTTATTTTAATATAAAAAAATATTTTAAAAGAACTGATACAATTTTTTCTATTAAAAGGCTGAAATATTTTAATTAATGAATTTGCACCTGATGTAATTGGGAAATGTACCATAAAATCTAAGAAATTACTTAAGCTGCTTTCATAAAGGTTCGTGCTATTTAGCGTTTCGAAAAATTGAGAAACAACTTACATGAACCCTAACAATGATATTTTTTCAGATATTACGAATGAAAACATACTCTATATTTTTGTCAAATTTTAAAAATGATATATTTGTTTTAATTAAAAAAAGAAGTTTAACGAATATTACATTTAAATCAAAGAAATAGAAATCAAAAATATCATATTAAAAATGAGGCCATATAAACAAATAAAAATATATGGTATTACTACATTCAATGAAAACTTAGAAATTCACTTTAGCAAATGAAAAAAATGTTGATATAATTTTTTCCTAAAATATTATGACCTTAATTTATATATTTAACCTGTATAAATACAAATACCTCCTTTCAGTTTACAAAAATACATTTCGATTTCCTAGTAAACTTTAAAAATTTAAACAGATAAATTATAATTCAAAAATTTTATACAAATTTAATTTTGGTATTGGTTTGTTAACTTTTATATTTAATATTATTTCAAACAATTAACTGATTTAGTAAAGACAATATAATTTTGTTCAAAGGAAATATTTCAACTGTCTCATTTAAACCAATGAATCTTTGGAAAATTAACTAATTAAAAAATATTGTATCAAATGTATACTAAATAAGTTAAAACATCGAAAAGTATTATAAATTAAAAGAAAAATGGAATTAACAAAATTTAATCTATACACAAAAAAGGACATAAAAAAATTCATGACGCTCTCATTCCTGTGTAAGAAATGGAAATTAAGCTTAAAAACATATTCCATAAAAAAATGCCAATTTCAAAGTCATCGAAAATATCAGTAATATATTTCAAGAGGGAAATTTTTCATAAAAGGTAGAAAAAAAATAGCTAATGCAAATTGACAGTTCTTAGATAAATAAAAAGACAAGTAACATAAAAATGAATTAAGTAATTTCGAATAAATAAATTAAATTTAGAAAATAAATTAATTTTTATTTTGATAATATATTGAATATATTCATGAAATATAATTTTAAACAATTCAAGAATGTTGAATGTTACATAGCTCTCTTTCTAGAGAATTCTTGGCATGTAATAATTTCTGAAGTCAAAACCACAGACTTATGTGTTTAATTAATGATGTTAGAAAATATATAATCATTCATTTCAGAGGAAAAATAAAAACAAACTCTTCAGAATAACATTTTGTAAACATATTTCTCAATAATGAAGATCATCAATAATAAAAACTATCTTACTAACCAAAATTCGCAAATTAATCATAGATTTAACTCCGTGTAATTAGTAATTCAAATTACAGTGTTAGTAAAGTTATGCAAAGAGTCAACTTAGAATTCTAGGCTTAATTAATCATCGAGTACTTTCATTTACCAATGTATTTACTCTCCATTTTACTTTCTTTTGACTTTTAACATTTGCATATTAAACAAAACCTCATAATAGAATATGATTTATAAGAGTTTAGCTAATGACCGTTAATACTTTTTTTTGCTTTCAGAAAGTTAATTATGGCTTACAATTCAACATAAAATCATCATAAGGATCAAAATTGAAGAAAAAAAATTTGAAAACAATGGAATGCATTTGGAGATGTTTGTTTCTTTTCTTCTCTATATCTCTATATTGTAAATTTTAAAAGACAGAGTAAATTTTCTCGCCTTTTTAGGATTACTTATTTCACAGATTCACAGATTAAATGAATGCATGAGAAATACGATATTCGAAATTTATGTATAAAAATTATTATAACATTCAGATATTAATTTGAATTTTCATATAAAAATTTTTTGTAATTTTAATAAAATATAATGCATGGAATTATTTGTTTATTAATATCTATGTGTCTCTTTTTGGCTGACGTATAAGACAAACAAGCTTTTTTCCAATATTTCAGATTTATTCTCAAAGGGAAAAAAATAGCGCTTCTTATACCCCGGTAAATTTAGTACTTTTTCAACTAATAAAACTAAGTTCTTATGTCTTGATGAGTGGGATTAGTTGAATACTTTTAAAACCTGCACACAAGTGAAAAAAATAAACAAATATTTCTTAGTAACAAAATTAAATAAAGTAGAAATACGTTTTATTCTCAATAGATGTAGTTAAAATTAAATAAGTTTTGATACCTAATAATTTTTTTTTAAATTTTAACCCTAGAAAGCACTGGTGCAAAGTTTCGAAATAACGAGAAAATAATTGCTTAGAGAGAGGGAGATAGAAAGAGGTAGAAATTCCATGTGGTATATCTAACTAAAGTACTAGATACACCAGTAAAATATTGTAAAAGAGGGTATTTGGGTATTTGCAATACTTTGATTCATTCGGAGTAATACATTTCAGAAAAAATTGATAAAATATAATATAAGCAGGTTTTAAATCAGCTTAAAAGTCAATTCACTGCTGTTATTTACTTGGAACATTTATTAATATTATATCGCCTTACCATGAAATATGATCAAATTTTGTATGTTTTGAAATTTAATGTGAAATTTTCCTAAACTAAAATTTAAAAATAGTTTAGATAGAGTTTCATGAACTACAACGTAAAACATTGACATTAAGAATATATTTCCTATTAAAATAACTGAACGAAGAGAACAAGCCTTTCTTAAAATTATTTATTTAGTCAAGATATATTTTCTCATGTTTATTTTAACAAGTAGCAGATATTTCTAGGAAGTAATAAAATTAAAATACTTAAGTAAAAGGGTAGTTATAGAGAGAGAGAGACTAGCAGATGCAACTAATGGATGAATGTTAAATAAAAATATATGAAATTCTTTTCTCCTCTTAAAACGCAAATATTTATATACTTTGCTTCTGAATTTTTTTAATGAAAACTGATTTATGTTTTAAGAAATTAAGAAGCAGTTACTATTCCATTAAATGTTATGTGAGTTTCATATAAATGTGTTAAGAGATCTCTACAAACTACACTAGTGGCCATTAAAATTTCTACACCAGGATGAAATGCAGATAACAAAATGATATTTATCGGACAAATATATTATACTAGAAATAACAAGTGATTAAATTGTCAAAAAATTTGGCTGGATTGATCCTGAGAAATCAGTACCCAGAACAACCACCTCTGGCAGTAATAATAGCAGTTATACGCCTGGGCATTGAGTCAAACAAAGATTGGATCCCATGTACAGGTACAGATGCCCATGCAGCTTCAATACGATGCCACAGTTGATCAACGGTAGTGACTGGTGTTTGGTGACGAGCCAGTCGCTCGGCAACCATTGACCAGACGTTTTCTATTGGTGAAAGATCTGGAGAACATGCTGGCCAGGGCAACAGCCGAACATGTTCCGTATCAAGGAAGGTCCGTACAATACCGGCAACCTGCGGTTGGGCATTATCCTGCTTAAGCGTTGGGTTTCGCAGGGCTCGAATAAAGGGTAGAGCCACGGGTTGTAACACCCCAGAAATGTAACGTGAACTGTTCAAAGCACCGTCAATGTGAACAAGAGGTGACCGAGACGTGTATCCAATGGCACCCCATACCATCACGCCAGGTGATGGGTCAGTATGACGATGACGAATGCACGCTGCCAGTGTGCGTTCACCACGATGCAGCCAAACACGGATGCGACCATCACGATGCTGTACACAGAAACTGGATTCATCTGAAAAGATGACGTCTCGCCATTCGTGCGCCCAGGTTCGTCGTTGTTCACACCATTGAAGGCGCTCTTGTCTATGACGCAGCGTCAAGGGAAGCCACATCCATGGTCTCCGAGCTGAGAGTAAATGCTGCCGCAAACGTCGTCAAACTTTTCGTGCAGACACTTGTTGTCTTCCAAAAGACCCCGTTTCTTGACTCCACGGCTCGTGAAGTGGTTGAACGATCCATTACGGCCATGCGGATAATATGCCTGTCTTCTCGGCTGCTAGTGATAGGGGGCCGTTGAAATCCCGCAGGACCTTCTTCCTTTCGTATAAATTTCACGTTTGTAGCATGTCGCCTTCTTGGTGTAGAAATTTTAATGGCCAGTAGTGTATTATTGAGTAGATAATGTGAAAAATGAAATTGAAAAACATGCTTATATGGATTTATTTCATACTTAATCATTATATTATATTTTTATTATCTTATTTTTATGGTAATTTTCTAGAAAAAACAGATCGAACAAATTTTAGTTAAATGTGAGCGTATTTGCAGAATTGACGAACACATTTCAGTTAAATGGGATCGTAGTTTCAAAATTGATCGAACACATTTGAGTTAAATGGGAGCGTAGTTTCAACACTGATCGAACACATTTGAGTTAAGTGGGAGCGTAGTTTCAAAATTGATGGAACACATTTGAGTTACATGTGAGCGTAGTTGTAGAATTGATGGAACACATTTGAGATAAATGGGGGCGTAGTTTCAAAATTGATCGAACACATTTGAGTTAAATGGGAGCATAGTTACAAAATTGATCGAACAAATTTTAGTTAAATGTGAGCGTAGTTGCAGAATTGACGAACACATTTGAGTTAAATGGGAGCGTAGTTTCAAAATTGATCGAACACATTTGAGTTAAATGGGAGCGTAGTTTCAACACTGATCGAACACATTTGAGTTACATGTGAGCGTAGTTTTAGAATTGATCGAACATATTTGAGATAAATGGGAGCGTAGTTTCAAAATTGATGGAACACATTTGAGTTACATGTGAGCGTAGTTTCAAAATTGATGGAACACATTTGAGTTACATGTGAGCGTAGTTGTAGAATTGATGGAACACATTTGAGATAAATGGGGGCGTAGTTTCAAAATTGATCGAACACATTTGAGTTAAATGGGAGCGTAGTTTCAAAATTGATCGAACACATTTGAGATAAATGAAAGCGTAGTTTCAAAATTGATCGAACACATTTGAGTTAAATGGGAGCGTAGTTTCAAAATTGATGGAACACATTTGAGTTAAGTGGGAGCGTAGTTTCAAAATTGATGGAACACATTTGAGTTACATGTGAGCGTAGTTGTAGAATTGATGGAACACATTTGAGATAAATGGGGGCGTAGTTTCAAAATTGATCGAACACATTTGAGTTAAATGGGAGCGTAGTTTCAAAATTGATCGAACACATTTGAGTTAAATGGGAGCGTAGTTTCAACACTGATCGAACACATTTGAGTTACATGTGAGCGTAGTTTCAAAATTGATCGAACACATTTGAGTTAAATGGGAGCGTAGTATCAGAATTGATCGAACACATTTGAGTTAAATGGGAGCATAGTTACAAAATTGATCGAACACATTTGAGTTAAATGAGAGCGTAGTATAAAAATTGATCGAACACATTTGAGTTAAATGGGAGCGTAGTATCAAAATTGATCGAACAAATGTTAGTTAAATGCGAGCGTAGTATCAAAATTGATCGAACACATTTGAGTTAAATGGGAACGTAGTTTCAAAATTGATCGAACACATTTGAGTTAAATGGGAGCGTAGTATCAAAATTGATCGAACAAATTTTAGTTAAATTTGAGCGTAGTTTCAGAATTGATCGAACACATTTGAATTAAATGTAAGCGTGGTTGCAGAATAGATCGAACACATTTGAGTTAAATGTGAGCCCACTGTCGCTTTTGCTTCGAGTAAAATCACAAGTGTCACACAGTGAGAGTTTTATCTTCTACTGAACGCTGTTCATAATGTTAATAGCTCAAATGAAACAAATATGCCTCATCCATCTATAATATTCACAGTTGTTCTTTGTAAACCTCATCATATCTTATGAGAAAAAAAAATTCATTACCCTGCATCCAATCTACATACACTTTATTATCTCCACGCAAAATCTGAACACGCTGAAATCGATCATGAAAGTTCCAAAGAAAAAATCGCAGAGGCCTGTGGCTTATGTTAAATTCATATTGAAAGCAACATGTAACAGATCAGCAGTAATCATATTATGCATTTCCAGACCAACTTCAAACACAACAGATTGTCAGTCTCCCATCGATCACTAGTATATCTAGATGAGACCGATCATAAGTATATCTAGAGTATTAAATATTCCTTATCGAATCATGTACATATCTTATAAAAAATATAAGCTTTGTCTTCATTTGACTTTGCTGATAAAATCCAACTACTTCGGCAGAAACTCAGAAAATAAAACAAACTGAAATATTCACCTCTTTGATTTTTAGTAAGCATTATTTTGTTGTACTTTTACATACCTGACTGAAAAACATACTTTTATTCTTGCTTTAATTTAAGGATTTTCAACTAGCAAGGAATTAGACACAACTTTATATGATTGATACTTTCTAATCGTATGAATTGTGGAAATTAATTCAAAGCTTTTCTTCTTTGCATTACATTCCTTATAAATCCATTACACCTACAATTTTATTCTCACGCTAATCTTTCCATAACAGTTTGTAATTTTTCCTATGATGACGAATTTGCACTTAAAAATAATCGGGGTTATCATTTGAAAATTTTGA
Organism: Latrodectus elegans; assembly: GCA_030067965.1. Lineage (NCBI taxonomy): Eukaryota > Metazoa > Arthropoda > Arachnida > Araneae > Theridiidae > Latrodectus > Latrodectus elegans. The sequence goes on from CM057812.1 coordinate 21,662,938, forward strand.
AACACATTCTCTGTAGCCATAACCGGCAGATCTCTTTTCTTGTCATCATTGTAATTTCTATAGTATACTTTGAAACCACTACAACTGGAAATTTGTATATTGGATCTGGCATATACTTTGTACTTGAATACCTTGCATATACTTTGTGTACACTGTTTAATAATAATAATAATAATAATAATAATATATATATATATATTACAATAAAAATAACTAAGCATTATAAAACACTCGCCTAACATTCATTAGAGGCCGAAGGTATGCACTGCGGTTACAGATTAAGATAATGAATTAATAAGGGGAATGAGAGATGCTATATTTAATGCTTTATAAGGGTATGGTGCTCTTTTCAATTATTATGCTGAAGATTTTAAACTCATTATGATTTACATTTCTAACAACATGTCTTTTAATTAGAATTTTTGAACAGACATTGACATGACTGCGAATTTAAGGTCATCGGAAATAGATTAGAAAGAATCACATATAGAATATTTGTTACAGAATAGAAACTAACGTGTTGAAAATCATGTTTGTAAGTGATTTAAAACTATAAAAATCAGTCGTGACTGTACAACTAGAAAAAAATGTGCCAATCCTCTTCTAAATGCACAATCATTAAGGTTGTAAAACTAGAATAAATAAATGAAGATCCCATGAACTAATAGAAAAGTACACACTGATAATAAATTAATGGATACTCTTATACTAAAACTGAACGCCGATGGGCTTATACAGCTGTCGTGGGGAGGAGATAATTGACTCAGTAGAGTAAAGATCTTTCCGAAGGATAAAAAAAAGTCTTGTAAGTAGAAGAAATGTTTGGTAAGTAAGTTGAGAAGATTTCTCAAAAAAGAGGAATAGCTATGTGATTAACAAATTTAGTTAACTGTAATTCCGTCAGACATTTTCACAGAACTCTGAATTTAAGACAAAAAAAATTTGCTGTTTTGATTATTTCAGTGGAATTTTTTATGCAAATAATTTCATAAAATTCTTAATGCTAATTAATTTTTTAATTTAGCTTATCATTTTATTTTGATTTCAGCCATTTTACAACTTCTTATAATCTTTCCATTTGAATATAAATTATCAGTTTTTTTTCGTAAACTAGATTAGTGAAGAACTATTTATGCTATTTCACAAATCAAACCTTAGGCAGCAGTAATTTAACTAAATAATTTTATTTTAATTTTATTAGAGTATTGTAAATTAGAGCAGTGGCATTATGTATTTACAAACTATCTCCAGTAACTTAAATCGCTGAATTTACATTTATATATATTTTATTCACAGGCTGATGATGGAGGGGCTAGAGCTTTGAAGCAGTAGGTCCCGAGTTCGGATCCTGGTTAGGATATGGATGTTTCTTTCTTTGTGTTTGTCTTTTTTTATCACATCACTTTTGGGCCAAAGATGGAATATCCACTGGGTGTTCCATTACATAAGATACCATCACTTCGCCCATTTTAGATCTGAATGAGGCAAAGGCCTAAGGACCGTCGGACATTAGAATGTATATATATATATATATATATATATATATATATATATATATATATATATATATATATATATATATATATATATATATATATATATATATATATATATATATATATATATATATATATATATAGCCAGGTACACTAGAGGCTCTGTTAGGACACTGTAACTGCATGGCCCTTCTAGCTTAGGCATGAGTCGCATAACACCAAGGTTACGGGTTGAGTTGGCGGTTTCTTTCAACAAAAGAGAAAGGACATGTGGAGGACATGGCTATCCACCTCACCACCGACGCGTGCCTGTTGTAGCTCAAGTACCAGGTTATTTTTCTTTACTTTATAAGCTTACATAGTTTATATAATAATTTTTAATATTTCTCCTTATCTAATTATCCACCATGGCTGACTAATAAAATAAGATTTTCATAACATTGTAAATCCTGACGATAAAATATTCAGTATTAGAAATAGTTTTTGATACAAGAAATACACACACACACACACACACACACACACACACACACACACACACACACACACACACACACACACACACACACACATATATATATATACATAATTTCAGGAACAAAACAAAGGCTTATATGTTTAACGTTAATATTTACAGAAACTTCAACTGCAGAATTGAAATTTAATACAATAATTTTAATACAATACAAAAATATATTCAATACAATTAATACAATATTTCTTCAAATTTGTAATATATAAAGAGTATTCTGATTGAAATAATTTTATTTGATTTTATTAAGTGTTATTTTTGTTCATAATTTTTATTTATTGAGCTGATAACTGCTTGCATTCCTTATTAATTAATTATTTTTTAGTGATTGGATATTTTTAAAATTATACTAACTGTTGATTGCAACAATAAGCAAAATATTTTTTTTACAAAAGAACTTTCTGGGACAAATATTAAATTATACAAATAGAGATAATTTATTGAAAAAAATCAGTGTAATCTACATTAATTATTATAATAAATTATTGTTAAAGTTGTAAAATTGATTATATTTCCATTAGAATCTTAGCAAATAAAAAATATTTTTTCGTGTGTTTTCAATTTTTTCTTTTGGAGTGAAGAGTCAAAGATATGATTTACAATGCAAATAATTTATAAATGTCATAATACTAAGAAAATAATTTAATTGCCTATGAAACTAAATTAAAAATATATTTCAAGAAAGGAAAGTTTTTATGCGCAAATTTTTTAAAATTTATTTGTAATTCAATTTCCATATTTGTCTCTTGAGTTCAAATTGGAATAATTTTCATTTCTTATAAAACGTTTTTTAGTTCGCTTTTAATTTAGTAAAAGTGAAATGTGATATGCTTTATTAAAAAAAAATTTGTTCTCATAAAACATAAAAGTTGATAACGTGTAAATATTTCAGTAAGAAATTTAGTTATTCAAAATGTAATAAAATAATGAAATTGATAAAAAAACATTTTATGTCAATAACTATTTTTCCTTTCTCTTCTTAAGAGGTAAATTAACTTAAAAGAAGAAAGTGAATTTTCTCTAGAAATAAACTATTTACTATAAGAGTGATGAGAGAAATGCGTGATAATCATAAAACTTGTGCTTATTAGCATTGCAATAATTTTATAGATAATGTTTAATTTTTACAGAAACAGTTATTAAAATTGCTCTTTCTAGATAAACACTGAGATTAACAAATTAGTATTAAGATTAATTTTTAATCATTGGTTTAATCGTAATCGCTGGTAATAATCTGTTAGTGTCTATCAGTTGCTACAAGAATTTTTTATCAGTCTTTTAATAAATGACGCGAAGAAAACAAACTATTTGCTATTTATGAATATTGTTGTATCAATTGTTTTTTATATTTCTTTTTTCACCTTTTTTTAGGCATTCAAACAAAGTTTGAATATATATTCTTGATTCAATATTAAAAGACAGTTGCGTTAAATTCACAAATTATAAAATATAAAATAATTATTTATAATTGAAAAAAAAAAGAAAAAAAAACTCTTTTTGAAAATTACGATTTTTTACTAATGTATATAATTATATGAACAGTTTTCTACACTCCTCATTCTTAGGCATTCAAATAAAATGTGAATATGTATTTAATTTAAGATTTAATCAATTCAGTTTGGTGTTACTCTCGCAAACATCGATAATATGTTAAAGGTATATAACATGCGTCTGGAATTATTTTAGATATGTGTTTATGATAATAAGATTTTGTTGTTTAGTAAAATATTGTTGTTGCACTCTTTCCTGTATGCCCTGAGTTAGGCTATAACAGATAGAAAATGCCGGGTGGATTATTCATGATTTTGAAGGAAGGATTAAGTGGAAGACCCCCAATACTTGGCTTGCCACCTTCAGAAGTATCATTTCACTTTGAGGAGATTGTCACCACGCACAGTTTTAACGTGACCCAGCCGCATTTAGCGGACATGACTGATTTTCGGTTAAGTCAGAATTCGAACTCACTACCTTTCGATTATAAGAACGACATCCTAACAAACCAGGACACAATTGCCCCGTTCAATAAAATATAAACCAAATAATGTTTTAGAGTTATAGATAAGTCTAAAATATGATTTCGTACCTTAAATTATTAACTTTTATAAAATAAAGATTTTGCTTTGAACTAAACACAGGATTTTAAATACTATATTCTTTTATGTATAACTCATTGAGATTCTGACGTTGTATAATTTAAAAATCTTAAAGTATGACATATGATAGTTTATTTGAATGTTGATAAATGAAAAGTTTTATGAACTTTAACTATTCAGTAGACAATATCATCAAAGAAATTGTACTTTAAAGTATAGCATTGTTTTTAATTCAGAATATATATACCAGAATATTTCTTTCAATGAAAAGTTTGGCAAATATAATATTTATTCAATAAATAAATACAATAATCAATTTTATGCAATTTCATGTCAGTAAATGATACTCAAAAATAATTTTTTGATTAGAATTTTTCAAGAGCATTAATTTTTTAAAATTAAATTCAAAACACATCAGAAAATCGTAAAAATATGTGTTAAATTTATTTAGATATTTATTTAATTTTTGCTTTTATTAAAAACGCAATCTCAAAAGAATTTTTGTTTTTAACAATTTCAGCAAATGGTTTTATATTGAATTGGATTTTAATTTCAAAAGAGATTAAAAAAATCCTTAAAAATGTATGAAAAATAAAGCATTATATAGCAATAAAGAATATTTATTATAAAGTCATTAGAAATGAAAAATTCAAAAGAATAGAGTAAAAGTAAATAAGAAATTGCAATATTTAAAATAGAGAATACATATTTTTCGATCGTCAGTTATTAAGGACTGTGTAAATCAGTTTTTAAGATACTATAAGATCAATAATTTTCTGTTCTTGAGGTATTATAATTTTACATATTTATGAAAGATTTAATTTTATACAATGTATTAAAAACTGTTACAAGACTGTTTTTTTCTTCTATTGTTATTGTCTTATGTACATTATGCGATATTAAAAAGGCAACAACAAGAAGGAGTAGTCAGAAAATCCTGCAACAAACCTGAAAATTCCAAATAAATTTTGCCAATTTAACAAATGATGTGAAATTCGCAAGCTCTCCAGCGCACGTAGGATAAAATATAAGGCGAGGAACCGTCAGAGTGGGAAATATTCACGCCATTATTGCTACTTGGAAAATAATCATTGAAAGTTGGTTATGGTAGCAGAACGCCTGTAATTGCAAAGAACGCCAAGCCGTCGTCGATGGAATCAATTCCAGCAAACAGACGAGTTTAAGAGGGGCAACTGATCTGACTTAGAAGTATAGGTAGGTCATTACAGCAAAAGGCAACTGATATGTGACTGGGCGCATCGATAGTGCAACGAATGTGACGAAGATGGTTGGAACAAGAAACTGTGGTATGTTTCCAGGGCGCCAGTGCAGCTGGAGTAATATCAGCAAGCTTGGATCAGTTTCGGCTGGTTGTGTCCCCACAAAGCACGTATATTGAAAATCTGCAGCACATGCAAGACACCTTGGATACTCTCATATCGAATAGAACCATTTCATCGATTGGTTGTTAGCAGCTTGTGCTCATGGTGTCCGTGTAGAAGACTGACTTGACCCCTCAGTGTAGATGCCAATGTCTGGAATATTGCTCTATTTGGACGATATGGATGGCATAATGGCACAGAACTGTCTCATCAGAAGAGTCTCGCTTCTTTTTTTCAGTGATGGTCACTGTGTACGAGTGTGGCATCAATGTAGATTAAGGCCCAATCCTGCAGCAATTGCTTAACTCTCAACTCGCGAAAATGGCGCATTATGGTTTTGGGTGCAATTGCGTACGATTCCAAGTAACCTTTAGTTTGTTTTCACCGCATTATGACAGCCCAACGTAGCTGCATTCTTTCTTTCCAGCAGACTCCACCCAAACTGGCAGAATCCTCCCTGGGTTAGGTACATGTAGTCCTGCTGGCGTTCACGTTCACAATCCAACGTAACGTGAATGATGTGCTGCGGGTGGGGAAACTCCCTACTTTCAGGGGGTGCCCAATGCTCTTTATCAGCAAGATAATGTCCGACCACTGCTCGAATCAGCAGACATGCCGTACAAGGTGCACAGCTGCTTTCCTGGCAACCATGATTCCCATATCTCTTACCAATCAAACACATTTGAAATATGATTGGATGCCATTAGCAAGCCCTGCCTCTGCCTCCTTCAAAAGACGCACTATGACAAATGGTTGCCGATGAATGCAGAGCCATTCTTCTGGACGCCATCTGTTTTCTCATTGACTCTGTGACTAGATGTGTTGCTTCGTGTATCGCCGCCTACGTAGGTCCCATATCCAACTGACTCGACTCTGTTCTCACTCTGTTATATGCATATAATTTCGAAAAGCAGATCACTTATTTTGGGTCTCTCTAGACAGACTAGAGAGACACTAGAGTTGGTGTCTCTCTCTGTCTACCGAGGTTTGTCACTTTCTGGGAATTTCTTTTTAGTGTTGCATTTTTAATGTCGGGCAGTGTATTTAAATAAACTTTTTGTCGTCTTATATGTTGTATACTTTTTCAAATGCTATCCATTTACAAATGCTATTTGTGATTTTAACTTTTTGTGTTTTTAAAGAAATTTTGTGTTGTTTTATGCTCGATTTTCCATAGTGTTACCTATATCACTAAAGTTTCCATATATTTTAGGTTTATTTATCATCTTGTAATGTATATTGCTTAGAGAGTCTACCCAAAAACAAAACCTAAATTTAAAGGCTTTTAGAAATTTAATACATTAATAAATAGATTTAGAAACTCTTTTTTTCATTGCTATCTGTGATTAAAGATTAAGTGTAGTTGCCAATTATTAATTACTAACAATTTTGTTTATATGAATATTATAAATTTTATAAATCATTAATTGAGCATTCTACATTTATTTTCTAGGTTTTTGTTACAATTGCTTGCATTTTAGTATGGAGATTCTTTCGTTAATTCATTTTTATTCTATAGAGTTGACAAATGCAATTTCTTGGAAGAACCGATATTATATCTATTAAAATATAGTTTCTTAACAATTCTCCAACAAGGGCAATATTAATAATAATTTTGACTGTTAAAGGTGAATTTTACAAATAAAGTTCTATTACTTTAAAATAATATAAAAAGTGTTAAGAATATATCTGAGATACATTTCAAATGATGCAGGGTTTCAGTGTGCATTCATGATGAATTTTTTTTTTCATGTGGTAAATAATATTTATAAATACTTTTAGCAAATACTAATAATTCTTAATAATATTAAATTTATAATTTTGTTAAAAATAGTTTTAACTAAAATAATAAATATCATTTTATCTGAATCTGTTTATTATTTTATTCAGAAAATTTTATTAACTCAAAGTTTCCTTATTTCTTTTAAAAAATGCCTTCATAACTTAAAATATTCCTTTGTATTACATCAATGGAAAAAATAAACTTTAAGGAAATTAGGATTTTATTTATTAAATGATATAAAAATATAAGATAGGGAAAATATTAAAATAAAATCCCAAAGTAAAATACAATTTATTCAATAATTTTGAGGATAAATTTTAAGTACTATTTTTTTATGAAATATAATAAATAACTTTGTTACAAAAGGACATAAAATATATTTAGTTTTAATCAATGTCTTAAAACTATACGCAAAATATTAACTGATATATTCAAATGAGCAAAGTAGGAAAATTAATACAAAAAATAAATAAATTCAAACCTTGTATTTTTAGAAAAATATTGAAGAAACGAAATAAAATGAAAACTTCTTTAAATTTTCATATTTTAATCAGAATATTTTGTACAGATCATTAATTATTCAGCGAGATTTCAGTATTACCGAATAAGTGGGTATTATGTGCTTATGTGTTTTTTCGCTCTTAATTACTTTTAATTCTGACAAAAGGATGTAATAAATTTTCGTTTTAGAAAATTACTTTTCTTATGAAATGTTATAGAAAAAATGTTTCGAAAAATCTGGAAATTTAAAAATTTCCTTAATTTAAATTTTCCTCTTAAATTTAAAATAAGTAGAATATTGCCTTTAAAACGTATATGTAATTTTTGGAAATAAATATATTAGTAAGAAATGTAATTTCATTTATTGTATTTTAATGCAATTTTTTTTATGTTTCCTTTGACAATTAAAATTCAGAATTTGTTTTCTTCTCAGAAATTTAAATCTTAATTTAAAAATTCATTAAGTTTATAAAATGAATTTGGGTGAACAAATTAAAAAAAAATAAGTTGTAAAACTATACTCTTTTCTTGAAGCAAATAAGGGAAACAGTAAAATTATTATAATAAATTTAACTCATTACTAATAATCACTTTAAGAAAAATGTAGGATTTAAAAGCATAAACTCAAATTTTGGGATGTATAATAGTTGTTATTACAAATATTACTTTCATCTTGTTGTTCATAACAAAAATATATATTACAGTGTAAAAATATATATTCTCAGTTTGAACATTGCTGATGTTTATGTGAAATAAGAAATGATTATTAGTTGGTCTGCAAACTCAGAGGAGTACATACCTATGACGTTTAAGAATGCCTTCTATTTCTATTTTTGTATGGAAAACGGTAATTTAAAAAGATAATCTTATGAGTTTCTTAGTGGAAATATAAATTTTCTTACAACTTAAGAGAAATTAAGAAAAATTATTGAAAAATCTATGAAAAAAATACTATTTTTTTATTTTATTTTTCAATGTAGCTATATAATAATATATATTTTTAAATGTTCAGTTAAATAGCTTATTTTAAGAAATTAATTTATGTAAAAAAAAGCTTTAAAAGCTAAAAAGAGTGTGAATATCAGTTCAATCTACTTAAAATATAATATTATCTATGTAATAATTAAATGCATTATGTACTATTGAAAATTATTAAAACGTAACTTGTCTTTTAATTAATCGCATAAATTTTGTCAAAACTAAAATAAGTTATGTTGCTTAAAATTCAAGTAAAATAGAGGATATGAAGATTATTGAAGAGTTTAAAGGTAACTGCACTTTTCATTAAAGTAATCTCACCAGATTCTTAAAAACCAATAAATAATTATGAAGAGGTATTTAAATTTTATTTATTTAAACTAGATTTACTTTTAATGACATATGAATGTTGAAAATAGTTTATATTTCCTTTTAAGTGGAAATTTTTATTACTGTGATAACTAATTATTTAATCTCCTCAATATAATCATTGTTTACATTTTCTCGGTCTAATTAGTACTCATGGGCAAGAAAAAAAAGACCCCAGAATTTTATTTTATTGGTTCTAATATAATATTTAAAATGATAAATAATTACATTTTTAACTATTTTTTATAATTTATTGAAAATTACAAAATACATATATTTAATGATTAATGCTGATGTAGGGAAAATTTTAAAGTGATTATTCGAATGGAAATTATATATATATATAAAAATTAACTGATTACAATTTAAAAATTTTACGTTGATTATTTTTATTTCATTTACCCTAAAATAATGCATTTCATTTTTTAAGACTTTAGTAGCCTGCATAATTTCTTCCTTTCAAAATAGAAAAGTAAATAAAATTGTATTTAAAATTTAACTAACTCTCTTTATTTATAAACATTTCAAAAGTAATAATTTTTATAAACGTTGATGAAATACATTATTATAAATTTATAGATATAAGTTATTTTTAAATCTGAAGATGTGGGAGGAAATTTAAGAATCTGAAAGATTTATAGGATAGTGTTTTACAGTCATATAACATTAAAATTTCACTGAAAAAAGTAAGTATGTTATTTATTATCAAAAATTATCATAATCTATTACTTATCTGGTTAAGTGATTTAAATTATAGTAAAATTATTTGGTATTTAATGCAAAATAACTCTCTTTGACTTACTTGTGCTTTAAAACCAAACCCTTTCCTTTAATTTAATTACCACAACATTGTAAGTATAAAAATTAATAATGGAATATAAACTTTCCTCACTACTTTTCTGAATCTTACCTTCCTTTTCAAAAATATTTGATAAGTTTCAAATGCTATAAAATATTGCCAAATCATTATAATAGTATAGCACTTTTATTATTGTAATAAAATATTTAAACTTTCTGAAAATAAATCGGATACCAATTAATTTATTCTAATACTTGTTTCCTTTATGTCATTAAGTGTTCTCTTTAATTAATATTTAATTCTAAAATTTTCATGCTTGTATAATTTTTATCCATTTATTGTGCGTATATATGAAACAAATGGTAAATTTTAGGTACAAATATTATGATGTTAAAAATATTCATATACTGCAATACATAATACTGAATTAGTGCAGTACATTAATAATTTAATTCTCTATTTTATCTATTAATTATTTTCCTAAATTGTAAGTACATATTGAATACATTATTCATTAAAATGATGCCAAGCTTTCACATGTAACACAGATCAAATAATACTTTTTTTTTAAAAAAAATGCGAAAATAAACAATAATGTTACTTTATAACATTTTGTAACAGAACAATATGATTTTAGGGTTAACATATATTTCACACGGTTCCATAAAATATTCTAGTGCGATAACTCTAGTAACCGAAAGGAACAATCACATTTACTGTCCTAAATATTTGATCATGTATTGCTTAAAAGGCTTGTATTTTTATAAACTACAAGAAAAATCCGTACAAATATTTTGTTTACATTTTTTTAGCTAAATAATCACCATTTAATGACAAAATATGTTTGAACGCCATAGTTTGTTTCTGACGGAAATTGCTTAGAAATCAATTGAAGAGAATCATTGTCTTTATTTCGCTTTTTCAACATTATCATTTAAAATTGATGCCTATATTCATATTTTCATTTAATTTCAGTTTTAACAAAAATGGTTTTAGGCTGCATATTAATTAGTCTTCAGTAATACGTATTTACTGCTTTCGTTCTTAAAATAATTCCTTTTAAATTACCGATGATTTAATTTGGGTTTATAATTTTATTTCTTAAAATTAATTTCTTTTAGCTGAAGACTCTTATTGAAGAATTTCGATTTGTAATAGATATCAAAGTTAACTCTGTCGTATTAAAATTTTTATAAATTAATAAATAATATATTAAACCCAAATATTACTTATAGGCACTAAACTGAAACTGAACTAAACTAAAATCAGGTAGACAGAAACCAAACCGAAATCAGATAGTTATAAAAAGGTATATTTCTTAATTTTTCAAATTTTTATTTATTTGATTAATATGCGAAGAAGCTAAATATTAAATAACTCTACTTGCTAAATATATGCATTTACATATAATGCACATTACAAATTGATTTTCATTTTTCTAACTGATTCTTATAGTACTTATGAATTGAATATGTTTTTATTTCTGCATCTTTTCATCACTCTCAAAACAAAAAGTTGACTGTTAATTTAAAACAAACTTCAAATAATTTTATGACGTTAATTTAAGTTTACATATCTTGAGGGTTCTAGTATTTTTGTATACAAAAGTTTTCATTAGGAAAACACTTTCTTTTAAATATTTGAGTTTGAATACATTTTATTTAGTTGCCAATTTATAATTCACATAAAATCACAAAGAATACAGTTTAAGCACATAAATTTTAATATATACTTAGCTTAAATTTGAAGGCAAACTTTAATATCACACTTATCGAAGCAAAATCTCCAAAACGTGCAGATAAATTTGCATAATTTAGTGCCACTCATTGTGAGGTACTTTTTTAATTCAAATTCTTTTTTTTCTGATCATATTAGCTTTTTAATGGATAACTTATCATGCATAAATATTTACTTTTAAATTGCTAACATATGGTTAAGAAGCTTATAGAGTAGAAGGAAAAACACAATAAAACATTTTTATGAGGGAAATTTCTTTCAGTTTGCAAATGAACCTCGTTAAATTTACATAAAGTGCATTAAAAACTTGAGACAGAAATGCAAACAAAATGACTTTAAAGAAAATTACAGTTTTTCTTTCATAAATTGATTCTTAAAGATAAAGAAAACTGCATGTTGAGTTGTATAAGAAATTATGCGTGTAATAAAATAATTTCTACTCTCGTTAGGTTATGTAATTTTAAATTAGTTAAAATAATTAAAGAAATATGTATACTTGTAAGAGATATATGTACATTTTACAGAATTTTATTTATATTGAGAAATTTATAATAGTTTAAAATGTAGTGAAGCTTTCAAAAATGATATTTTTAATTAAAGTCAATACTTGATGTATTTTGTAGTGGGAGTTAATTTATCGTATACCCTAATTAATTCTTAAATATGAGTTGGTAAAATTAAACTTTCTGAATTACGAATTCTGTAATATAGATTTATATTACAGTATAAGTTTACCGTTAAAAAGCTATTTTTTAATATGTTTAAAATATTATTTACTCTTACTTCATATTTATCATCAAATTGAAACTATTTCCAAAATCATTTATTAGAAATGCAATAATATTGCTTAATGTAGTAATTAATTACATTTGCATTATAAAATTTGTTTAATAAAGTTCAGACTAGTGAGTTTTGCCTCTTATGCCATACAAAATATCAAATACTTTTAGCTCACTATTTTAATATATTAATGAAAAATATAAATATCCTCTGTTTTGAAAGAAAAATTATTTTGCTGCAAGTGCATTTTTAGTATGCTATACAATAAATATTTAAGGAAAGGAAATATTACAATGGTCTGCTAGTTTTTTAATTTCATGTAATGTATCTTAACATGAAACTTCCCAATGATATTCTAATTTGTAAGTTATTAGAAAACTGCATAGCATTTTAAATAAAAATAGCACATTAAGTTTGTGTAATAATTTATATTGAAGATTGAAAGATATCATTAAAATATCTCAAAAGATGTCAGAAAAGCGAAACAAAGTCATACAATTTGCAATTTTTTTGAAAAACTTTCACTGAAATTTAAATTTTTCTTGATGAAACAAATAATGTATTACTAACAATTATTGCTGGGTGTGAATAAATAAATTGCTATTTAATACAAATAAAATACTAAGAAATATTATTATTAAGAAGCAAGACCACTATAGAAAAAATATTTATTTTCAAAAATTATATTCAGATATAAAAATATCGATTATTCGCAGTCAACTGACATTAAAAAATTAGGATTTAGCTCAAAACTTCACAAAAGTTTACAAATATAGTATTTAAAATTCGACTTTCTTTAGAAAAACGTGAGAAAAATTTTAATTTCGAGTCAAAAATTGAGAATAAATGCTGTCACGTAGGAACCTAAATTTCGATAAACATGAAGGAGTTACATATCAGTTTAGGTAAATAGCACTTAGAGCTTTTGCTTAACTATGTTTCAAAACAAAAAGTATTTCAATGTTTTTCGAATGTAAATGAGCGATTGTGAATGTTTCTCTCTTGAATGATGTTGAGCATTACTTATAAAACAAATATTCTTTTTCTAATACAAGAATAAGGAAAATATTCTAAATATAGAAAACAGTTGTCTAAAGTCATTCATCTGGACACAAAGATGCTACACTTAAATTCAAAGTTAAAGTATAATGTAAAAGGAGGTGTAAGAACTTTGCAAACACAATTCTTGAGTATTACTTCAATCTTTTAAGTGATTTCCTATATAGTTTAAAATAAAATTGGTGGGATTATGATCGTCTTTAAGATAATTAATTAATATATTTATCCGATTTACAGTCTCAATATTGATAAACAAATATAAGAGTTCAATATTATTCTTAAAAATATTGGAATAAAATAAAATAAAATAAAATTAGGATAAAATAAGAAAGAATTACTAAAATTTGAAAATTTGAATTATTGAAAAGAATAAAATCGTCATTGTGCTGAAAGCAATAGGAAACTGAAAGTGTCAGTATATTTATTTTCCATTATTTGAAAAACAATTATTTTTTAAATTCATCGTTTTAAATTAAATACAATTTTCTAATAATAAAATGTTTTAATTGTATAATATAATTAAGTAGAAATACAGGTATTCATTTTATTTGATAAAATATTTATATTGACAAATATTTTAAAAAGCTGTAGGAAATAATAATGAAAGACAATAATACCTATCGAAGCTTTATGTATTTATATTTTATACAGTTTTCTGGCAATAAATTGTTTTAATTTAATGTAATTAAATGGGAATAAAAGTAACCATTTAATTTGATGAAATAATTTATTCACCTTCAAATTACAGAAAAAATTTCTACATATTGCACCATAATATATTTTTTTTGAAATAATTTTAAGAAATTAAACAATTATCTAAACAACTTTTGCATTACTCACTGAATTAATTTTTAAACAAAATGTTCATCATGTTTATTTTAATTACTCGAAAATAAAATTGATAATAACTCAATTATAAGGTCTCTTTTATAATTATGGACAAAACAGAGACAAATTTTACTCCGATGTTATTCATTATTTACTGTAATATCTTTTTCAGAAACTATTTGTACGAAGGTTAATTAATTTCTATCTTTCATATCATTTTAAGTAATTTTATTACACGGATGTGTATATACTGCAATTTACGGAATTTGTTTTATCAATTTTAAGTAAAATATTTTAATTTTTTTGTTATGTGTGGCAAGCATGTAATTAAAATAAGGGATTCCAAGAAAAGTTTTTCCCCTCTGGAAATAAAAATTATGCTTTAAATTAAAATATTTACTAACATAAATAATAAACACATGCATAGAAAATTTTCCATACATCGCATAATCATGCTTTCATCTGTTGATAAGCATGTGAAATTTCTTTGCGAAAAATTGTATTATTTAGTCAGTAGAAAAATTTTGATATTTTAAAAAGATCAAAGGTATAGAAAATTATGTCATTTAATTTTTATGTATTGTTACGAAAACTGTAAATAGTGTAATTGTTTATAAAATTATTTTATGTTTTTGTGTCATATTAATTATTTTATGTGTTTGTTATTGATTAATATGCAAAATTATTGCCTAATCAATGTTTATGTAGTAAAATAATACATAGTTTTCAGAGTAGAGATTTAAAACTAACATCTAAATCAGACTGGCGATATTTGGTGATATTGTTGACGACTTGGTGAGATTTGGTGACATTTTGGTTCTAAAACAAAGGTTAGTTAATATTTTCTCTTTCAAATTAGTATATCTAATGAGAAAGAAAAAACCCTGTAAAATCAATCTGGATTTATTCTAGAAACCTCCATGGAGGAAGGCTGTAAGATCTTCCAAATAGGTATAAATATCAGTCTCAGCTAAGTGGTGAGTCAGACAAAAGTTAATATATTAATAAAACGCTTGAGTCTGAAAGAACTCTAAAAGCTGCTGTTTTAGATTCTGCATTTTAAAAACTACATAATCTTTTCTAGCCTACGTAATTACATCGAGCTGAAGTAATTGCTGTCATTGTTAAGTCTAATAGAGTGTAGTGAATAAATTGCTTATGTTTATAAGAAACTTATTTTTTTTTATTTCTGCATCTCACTATATCCTAGTATGCAAATTTAACTCAAACTAGACAATTTTTGGAGTATATTTAAATTTCTTATTGTAACTACAACACGATTTGCTAAACATTGAATATTCCTTCTCATAGTTGCCTTTAAAAATAAGTTCTATTTGCTTAGTATAAAAATCTATAAAAGTACAAAAAATTTCGCAGAAATATCAACTAAAAAAATCCAGTAAAGGTATTTACTGATCTTAGACTACGCTTGAAAATATGTAATTTTGTAAAGATGTAAGATATCCTTGCTTGAAAAGATATAAGATATCCTTTCACTGGTATATATAACTTTGATTCACATGTCCCGAAGAAAAGAAAGCATTTAAATCCTTTCAATAAATATTTTTGCTCTCTTATTATAATCTTTACTTATTATTGCCTTTTATAAATGCTTATAAATTTGCAGAATTCAGTATTTTTTTATTTAGCTGATTCAAAGAAATTAAATTAGTTATTAAATTTCTCCTTTGAGATTTATTAAGACAATGATAGAAAACATATGTTAAATTAATTAAAATTTCATACTTTTTCATACTTCAGCCACGAAATTGCTCAATACAAACTTCTTGACATTTAATATTTGTTTCAAGGGAAATGTATATTAACATCTTTGATAATTGAGGAATTAATTTTTTTAAAAATGCAAAAAAAAATTCAATTCAAGAATGGATTGCATAATAATGAGAATTCTTCCACTGAAAATTTTATTGAATAGTGATATATAGCTTAATGATTTGAAGTTCTATGTATATACTCAATTCATGAAATTATATACAATAAACTGTTTTTGACATTTCATATTAGTTCCACGGGAATCATTTACTTAGGAAATTGATGAATAATAAAAAATTTTAACTTAATCTTCTTAAAGGATATTATTTAAAAATAAGAAATTCGATATAATTTTCAACACACACACACAATGGAATAATTTCTTGGAAACATATTAATGTATAAATATATGTGTAATCCATCTGAGACTTGGATTTTTCTTGAGTTAAAAAATCATTTTGAAAAAAATTGTATGAAAACATTTTTCTATTTCTAAATAATGCAAATTTCTTTACAGCGGACAAGAAAAACACATTTTTATTCTATTTCTCGTTGGAAAAACATGAGAAAGATATGTTACACACTGAAGACGAAAAAAAAAATCTTTAAAATTTCTACACTACTGGCCATTAAAATTGCTACACCAGGAAGAAATGCAGATAACAAAATGATATTTATTGGACAAATATATTATACTGGAAATAACAAATGATTAAATTTTCAAAAAATTTGGTTGGATAGATCCTAAGAAATCAGTACCCAGAACAACCACCTCTGGCAGAAATAACAGCAGTTATACACCTGGGCATTGAGTCAAACAGAGATTGGATTGCATGTACAGGTACAGATGCCCATGCAGCTTCAACACGATGCCACAGTTCATCAACCGTAGTGACTGGCGTTTGGTGACGAGCCAGTCGCTCGGCAACCATTGACCAGACGTTTTCTATTGGTGAAAGATCTGGAGAACGTGCTGGCCTGGGCAGCAGCCGAACATGTTCCGTATCAAGGAAGGTCCGTACAATACCGGCAGCATGTGGTCAAGCATTATCCTGCTGAAATGTAGGGTTTCGCTGGGCTCGAATAAAGGGTAGAGCCACGGGTGGTAACACACCAGAAATGTAACGTGCACTGTTCAAAGCACCGTCAATGCGAACAAGAGGTGACCGAGACGTGTATCCAATTGCACCCCATACCATTACGCCAGGTGATGGGCCAGAATGACGATGACGAATGCAAGCTGCCAGTGTGCGTTCACCACGATGCCGCCAAACACGGATGCGACCATCATGATGCTGTTCACAGAAACTGGATTCAGCTGAAAAGTGGACGTCTCGACATTCGTGTGCCCAGGTTAATCGTTGATCACACCATTGAAGGCGCTCTTGTCTATGACGCAGCGTGAAGGGAAGCCGCAGCCATGGTCTCCGAGCTGAGAGTCTATGCTGCTGAAAACGTCATCGAACTGTTCGTGCAGACTTGTTGTCTTCCAAACCACCCCGTTTCTTGACTCATGACGTGGTTGCACGATCCATTACGGCCATGCGGATAATATGCCTGTCTTCTCGGCTGCTAGTGATAGGTGGTCGTTGAGATCCCGCATGGCGTTCTGTATTACCGTTCCTGAACCCATCGATTCCATATTCTGCTAACAGTTATTGGATCTCTCACCAAAGCGAGCAGCAATACTGCGATAAGATAAACCGCAATCCCGGTACGCTACAATTCGACCTATATCAAAGTCAGAAACGTGCTGGTACGCATTTCTCCCTCTTACACAAGGCATCACAACAACTTTTCACCAGGCAACAACGTTCAAATGCAATTTGTGTATGAGGAACCGGCTGAGCAATTTCCTCATTTAAACACAATATAGGTGTCGCTACTGGCGCCTGCTTTGTCTGAATGCGCTTAAAAGCTAATCATTTGCATATCACAGCACCTTATTCCTTTCGTATAAATTTCACGTCTGTAGCATGTCGCCTTCTTGGTGTAGCAATTTTAATGGCCTGTAGTGTATGTAGATTAATTAATCGTATAAAAATTCTTTTACGTTAGAAAAAGTATAAGCTTATGTTTTAAAAAAAAAAAAAAAAAAAAAAAAACATTTTTTTCAGAAGAAACTGTCCGATATTTCGTATTTATCATTTATATTTACTTAAAGGGAAACAAATGTGTGTGCGTTCCTACAATTTTCTTAAAAAAATCAATCATTTTGGTACAAAAACTGCGTGTATGAATAAAAACTTTCTTAAGATATATATATATATAATATATATATATATATATATATATATATATATATATATATATATATATATATATATATATATAATATATATATATATATATACATATATATATATATAATACCAAGTAGTTAAAAATAATTGTTTAATTAAATTAGATGATCCAGACGAAGCAATGTAAAAATTCTGACTATTCCAAGCAATTCTGACTATCAGAATTTAATACATATACATATGTGGTCTTTTTTAGCACTACAGGAAGCGGAAGCGATGGAGTCCTTTATAGTGGTTATGCCAGGATGGATTCGAAAATCGGTAGGGGCTCGAAATTTAGCATTAACCTCCAACCAGGAGATACCCAGGCTGGGATTGTCACTTCATTTCTTTTACATGGAGCATGTTGTTAACACGACACATTTAATGTGTTTTAATCGTTATTAGCGAACACGACGGATCTTGGGGGAAAGAGATATTTGGACTCACTTTCTTCCGATAACGAAAACGAATGCCTTAAATCTAGCTACTGTAGCGTTGTCATATGCTGTTAGGTTGTACCTTATATAGTGTCAAAGCACTTTTATTCATTTTCCATTTTGTTTGCTGTTATTTAATTCATTTTGTGTACTGTTTTAGGATTAATCAAAATTACTGTACTTTGACGTCTCTAGGCAATGTTATTACATAAGCATGAGAAAGTACCATACTTTTATAGTGAGCATTAAAAATATTATTTTTTATGCATTTCATATTTTCTCTCATCAAATTCTGCTGAAATCCCCAATGCGGCTCAAATAATTAAGAATTATATATATATATCGCTTTCCCCTTTTTTAAGCGTTATACATTCTTCCCTATGAGGAAACAAAGGAAGGCATAATTTACATTACTTCTTTGAATATTCTTTTGAACTAAACTATCATTCCTGGCTTTAGGTACTTCAGTTTCTTTTATGAAAAATATTTTATGTTTATTGTACGAATAATAACTGAAAAATACATTTCTGAGATGATATCTGACTCTTGATATTGGAAAATTAAAAATCAATTCTACTTATTTTTATTTTTTATTTCTAATCATTAACATACATAACAATTAATATTTTAACAAAAATTAATTATCAGTAAGCATTATTTATTTTACAGCAAAAAACTAAAAAGAAAATATTAAGTATTTCTATATTTTAGGCGTATGAAATTCCATAATGAATAATAAATATTGTCTACGATACATAAATAACATACAAATTAATTTGATGAACCACATTTTGCTGTATATTATATAGGGAGAAATATATTTAAATTAATTTTTAAAAATTATAATTCGTTTAAAAGTTAAAATTCCAAATCTAAAACCATGCAACCATTTAATAATCGATATTAACATTTGATTTGAAATACATCCCTAAATTCAGCTTAATTTTGGTTTATTCTCAGGTGTGATAAGTTCAGTTTATAAAAACATAATAAATTAAAAATATATTTTGTATAATTAATTTAAAAAATTAGCCAAATTAAAGAGAAACTTTATTTTAAGTATAATATTAATAAATTAAAGATTATATATTACTATATTCTTTTATTATATTTTGATATTTTTAATATAACAATACATAAAATTTTGTAAAATTACAATGAGTTTTTGTGAGTTTAAATAACTTATATAAAATATTCAATATTCTATATTTAAATTTTATAGAAAAAGTACATAAACTTTTAGGATTGATTTTAGAGAAGTTTACAAATTACTCCAACAAAATGTTAAGAATCAAAAAAAAAAAAAATGTTATGAAATATGTGTTGAATTAAGACACATATTCGATGCATTGTTATTATTTAAATATTTAAATTAACTAACTTTTTCAAACATGTATCTTTTTTTATTTTCAGTCGTAAGATATGCCGAATAACTTTTTGAACGTCGACAGATAAATATTTAACATGAATATCAGCAATAGGGTAAAATAAGTTTTGAAACAAAGAATAAATTGGCCATTATTTGAAAATATGAGAACTATTTTGCTATTTTTAACATTTTAATTCTTTTTTACAATAGAAGCAAAATTGTATGAAGAAATTTTAATAAAGGAAGTAAAATTTAAATGCTTGTCTTAATTTTAGTCAAATTTCTTTACTTCTTTATTTAAAAGAGATTCAAAATAATTTTTAACATTCCAGTTAAGTGATAATTTACGTCCTTTATAATCTTAAATTGATAAAACTATTTCCATTATTATTTTTCTTTTGAATTAAGTTCACAGTCAGGATTTAATTAAACTTTTATAATCAACTATGACATGTTTATTTTGATTTAATTAAACTATGATATATTTATTTTGATATTTCTTAATATAACTCTCTCTCTCTCTTAAGAAAATTTACATTTATTACTCTTTTTAGTTTATCTAAATTATTTTTTGGAGAATAATGCTTTATATTTCAGAGTATAGACCAAAAGTGATGTTTTTTAAATAACCCTACAGTATATTTCCTTTCATTATAAAAAAACTGTATTTAAAATCTTTCTTTTTCTTCTTTTATTTTATTAAAAATTGCATTAATTAAATTTTAAACTGAAAGATTAAATTGAAATCAGATTGATTTGCTCTTTTGCTAATGAATCTATCTCTTTGATTTCAAATAAACTAAAAGGCAAACTAATGATTTCTTATAGATTTTAGTAATAGAAAGTTTAACTTTTATATTATCTTGTCATACCAAAACTATTTCAATAACTTTAATATTAACATAAGGTTAATGTTTTTTTCTATCTAGTCAGGTTCCGTTTATTAACAAAATGTAAGAAAATTACGATACAGTTAAGTAATCTATTTTCCATGATGGTTGAAAACTATAACTCAAAATTTTTTACTGTAAATATACTGAGTAAATTATATTTTATTAAAAACCTATAGAAATTAAATCTAAAGTTTTTCTTTTTAAATTTTATTGATTATTTCAGAATGTGACTCATAATTATATCTAAATAATATAGGAACAATTAGGATTTGTTTGGAATTTTGATATGTACTCTAGCCTTGACTGGATAAATTTTCATATGAATCCTATTTCAAATTTCAATCCTTATTGAATTATACTTTGTGATAAATCAAAGTTTTGTTTATATAAGAATAATACGTTTCTCTTAATCAGCGGTCCGCTTCTCTCTAGAAAATTTTGAGAAAGGATTATAATAGCAAAAGAACAGACATAACGTTCAGAAACTAGATTTTTCTGCTTCATTGGATATCAATATGTACATTTTACTTTCATGATACGATTTATCAGATGATATTTACAGAGTAGAGAAAAGATTTTACATAATTAAAGAGAGATACATTATTAATTTTAACTAAGAATTTCTTCTTCATTTTTAGTGTTTTATTTTTCTTTTTTTACCATAATTAAAAATTAAAAATATATCAGTAAAAATAAATAATATATCAATAATTTATTTCCACCTAATTCTTTAGCAAAGAAATGTTTAATATTTTAAAGGAAAGAAATTATTACCAGTATGTTTCGCATAAATCCATTTATTATTTTCTTTGAATGTATCGTGTGGTAACTTATTTTTAGAATCTTATTCTTGTTTACTATGACAGTATTATACTAAAGTATGCAGACCTTAATTATTTTTTTTAATTTAGGAAAATTCTAAAAGATAACATAATTAGTTTCCTTTCTCTAAAGTTTTTCATTCATTATGCTAGTTTTCTTATGAAATATCAGTATTCTTAATTAGCTTTTTTCGCTTTATAAAAGTATCTAAAAAATATCTTATACAAGATAATTTTAACTATTTTTATGTTTATTTCATCCCTATCTAAAAAAGACAAAGACATTTTTAATTCAGAAAATGTCAAGAATGAAGTGATTTGTTTTCATCCGTGACAGTTTAAATTATTATTGCACTTAAGTGATTGAAAATTTGTGTTGCCTTTCCTTGCCTTTTTCCTTCTTGTTATATACTTATAATATTTTTTTATATAGAAAGTTTTTGAAACATTCAAGTATTTTTTAAATTATTTAATTGTTAATGCAGTTATCGCTTATAGTTTAATTTTTAGATGAATTAAAAATTATTTTTTTAAATGAGTATGTGCATATTTCGCCTCCGAAATTAAGACATTGTAGGTCACATTATTAATTGTTTTTCCTTGTAAATTGTTCAAACATATTTAGAATTGCTTACTAAATGTGATATGTATTAATAAACTTATATATTATTCACAGAAAGAATAAATTACGTAAATAAATCAATATTATTTTTCGTTTATGAATACTTTTCAGCTTTATTTAGTATCTTTATGTATAGCTTAATTTATTCGAATTTTAATTTTCAATTTATAAACAGATAGATATTGTAAAACTTTAAATAAACAATCTTAATTACAGCTTTTTTAATTAAATATATTTTCTGTTTTAAAACATAGTAACTGATATGCTTTAAAAGTTTTTGAGAAATATATTAAAAACTGAATAATATAACAAAATTTCATTTCAAATCTGAGTTTAAAGTAAATAAAAAATAGTAATTAAATTATAAAGTATATAGGAAATAGTTTCAGATTTTATACAAACTGAAAAGTAATATTACATTAAGTAAGCTATCTCTATTTTATCTATGAATTTATTTTTGATAGAATTATTAATCAAAAATATGGTAAATAAATTATCAAATATTTAAATTAGAGAAAAATTACTAAAATCGAACGTAAATTAAAGTAATCAATTTTAAATGAATCTTTATATTTTTTCGTATAAAGAAAAACATTTGAAACTGAAGAATGCTCATTAAGTTGATTAAAATCTTATTTCAATTGAAATGTAATTTTAAAATTAAGTTGTGTCTATTTTTTTAGATACTAGCATCGGCAAAATTGTTTTGGTTTACTTTTTCAGTGATATACGTTGTTGTTGTTTTTGAAAACATAGTTTATGTAGATTGAGATATAAAATTGAGTAAGTCAAAATAATTACCATAAAAATAAGGTATTAGATTCTCTAAGAAACTAAAAGAACATAATTGAAATACATTTTTGCTTAGGCACATATTTATCGTTTATTATGTGTCTTAAACAGTGCTTTTTAAAAATAAAGTTAAAAAAAATCATTATCTAAAATTAAATTTTTCTGAAATTTTAGTAAATAAATATGATAAATAAAAGTGAATTTCATTTTTAAGTAGATAATTTTATTCAAAGAAGAACTAAATATTTTTATGTGTTGTTGTTTCTTTATTATCCAACTAAAATTATGATATTTAAATACATTCGGAAATATTAATTAAATTTTAAATTTACTATTCTTAACTCTGATTTGCAATTGAATAAACTTCCCATTTAATAAGTATTCATGTTGGAAGTTTCATTTTGTTAATAGAAGTAGATATGAAGGTTATCTTATTTGCAAATTTATAAATAATATTTCTTGAAGCATTCAAGATACAGAAGTGTTATTAAGTTATTAAATGAATAAATTATTCAGAAATTAAATTCATAGAATTATCTTTAAATAATGTTATCACTTTTTATCAAATTTATTTTCAATTGAAAGTATTATCACTATATTTTAATTAATTTTATAATGATTGTATATTAAATAATTTGTTCAAATCAATCATTTTTTGTCTTTTTTACAGAAGACAATCTGCTATAATTAATACACCAGAGGTAAATTCCTGTAAGAGAATGGGGTTTCGATGAAATCACATTCATTTTATCAAACTATTTGAAACTAAAAGTTAAAATTTAGCAACGGGGAGACCATTGATTAATCTCTTGTGTTTTCTAAGTACTCTTTAAGTTCTATGTAAGATTTCTTGAAATGTATCCTATAAAATTACAAAACGGTTTTTAAGAACCATATGAAGATAAAATTCTGATAATCCTCAGAACTTAGTCAACTAATAATTCAACAGAAGAAAAACTATCTCATAAAATCAGTCATTTTCATGCTGATTATAGAAATGAACGTTGGGAAAAGTTTGATTATCTTAAAGTTATCTTAGAATTAATCTAAAATAAATAAAAGTTCTTTTATTTTAAGATTCTAAAAGATTTCTCTTATTTAATATTCAATTTTATAACATTAAATTATATAACATTAACATAAACATAAATTTAAAAATTTTAATACATAACTGAAAAATTTGCAATTACCGAAACTTTAAATAAAAAAAAAAAACACACGTCATTATTACGAAAACATATCACGTAGTATTTAAAAATAATTAAAAATATATTTTTCATCTTATATATATTTATTTATAGTGATTTAATCATCAGATGCATCTCAATTAAACAATATATTAAGGGAAGTATTTTGAATCAATAGTATTTTTTAAATTCTGGATGTGAAATAATGTAGAAATATCAAAACTAACTTTTAAAAATTGTTAGTTTTTAATTACTGTGCAAAACCAAAGAAACTCTGTTTCCGATCGCATACTTATGTATTTAATCTTAAAGTATTGCGATTTGATAATTAATCGAATTCCGAAATACTCTCTCATGTCAATATCCTATCGTTCACTCAGCTGAAGAACTGCATTACTACGCAGATGGCTCCAGACATGACGCTGATGTGGGAACGACCTTTGTGATTCTTCAGGAAGACAGTGAGCCATACTCAACATATTTAAAATTACGAACAGACAACTCGGTCTTTCAGGCTGAAGCACTGGACTTATTATCAGCCTTAAACCATGCACTGGACGTCTCTCATTCACCAGCTACCATTTGGCCGGACAGCTTGTCTGTTTTAATGGCTCTTCTCAGCACAATTCACACATCCACTCTTATCAAAGCCATACAATGCAAACTCCACCAACAATCATCTATTAAAATATTTCTATCTTGAGTAAAAGTACATGCTTGATATGTGGGAAACGAGCTGGCGATCAAAAAGTAAAGGAAGCAGAGGTGAATGAGAATATCACACAAATTGACCTACCACTTCCATGGACACACCTTTTGCAGTTCCTTAAGCAGAGACTCAAAGAGCAATGGCAAAAAGCTGGGATGACTCTTCAACTAGGCTGTTCACGCATAGTATTGTAATCCATGTTACAACGTACAGGCTCATTACCAATCCACTGATCATATTTCTTTTAACAAACCATGGACCCTTCCCAGTATACTTTCACCGATTTGGTAATGCCTCCACCCCACATTGAAGCTGCGCAAGCGGCAGTGAAGGCAATGTTTTACATTACGTGGAATACTCAAGCTATACGGAGGGCCTCCACCTAATCCGCCATTCCTCATAATCAAACGTCACATTTATCAAGTTTATCATTGGTGACAAATTTAGAGCCAAAAGACTGATTAAAATTATGCACAGGCTGATAACAAAATGGCTGGACTGACGCGCCTCGCCAGGACAAAATACATCGCAAACACAAAATGAATCTGAGCTTAACCACTCAAATGTTGATTAAAGCAAGTACATACACAGCAATCATCTTTAAATTCCTAAAATTTTGTAAATTTTTGCTTTAATTTTTCACATAGTCTGTTGCACATATTACTGTATATAGAATTTTCTTTTTTCATGTTTTCTCTCTTATAAATTAGAATCATAATATATTTTCTAAATTGTGTTTCTCAAATTAGCAAAACTTGTTATGTCAATCTTGTACTTTTTGAACTTCTATGAATGATTCACTCTATCTGATATATAAATTATTTCCTCGCTTACCTTATCTTTTTTTAATGTTTATTTTTGCCAATTTTCTTTTACATGGAATTACTGCATCTTATACCTGTAATCTGTGATGAAAGTCTTTTAAAGAATTTCACTTTAATGCAAATTTGTAATCTCTCAAATTTAAACTAAAAAATATATAAATGGTGTGTTGTTAAAAGTATAATCTGAACCACCTTCGAAACTTATTTAATCACTTCTACTTAGCTTTACACTACTTATGTCTTCATTTTTAATTTACAATTTTCCCTCTCCCCTTATGTACTTAAATATAATTTGTTCAAATCAACCTTTCTTTGAAATGTGATACCGCTGAAAGTTTGAAAGCACCAAAATTGAATTCATTTTTAGTTCTCAACTTGAGTCGAGTTTTGGTTCTCAGCGGGCGCCTGGCACTTCATGCTAGGTGTTTGTTTCTCTAGTTTGAAGAGGGGGTGGAACATGATAACTGATAGGTACAAACCAGAGCCTCCTCTTCTTGCTGTTGTTTTTGTATTTTATAGATTTCAATATATATAGAAACTACACTTACAATCTGATTCAAAAGCAATTATAAAAGAAATAAATATTTCGTAGTCTTGAAAAGTTTCTTTTTAAATGTTCAGGAAAAATCTCTTATTCTAGCAATATTTGTTTGAAAATGAGTGTAATTTCTCATGAATGAGTGTAATATATAAGCACTAAAACATGTTATGTTTGAACAGTATTATATATAAAAATTCACATGAAATATTTGTACTACTGCAGTGATAATGTTTGTATAATCGAAATAATAAAAACATGTCAGTTCATTTCAAAGACAACATGTGCATCATCAATGTAAAATATTAATTTACAATTCACAGAAGCATACCATCATTCATATAGAAGCAAAATTAATAATAGGAGCATTATAAAAATAATAAAATTTAATTCTCTTAAACTTATTGTGATCCGCATAACTTTCCAAAGGAAATATAAAAAAAAATTCCTGTAAAATACCGCAAATGTTTTATTCCGACTTTAATTAAAATTTTGGCCAATGACGTAAAATGTTTAAATTTAATGTTTTTTAATGTTAGGTTTACTCTTCAAGTTATTAACTAAGTTTTATTTTTTCTCATGTACAATTACATTTTAATAATTTTACTTTTTATACGAAAATATTCCCAAACATAAGTTTGAAGAACTTGTTTAAAAATTGAAGTGAAATATTAGACTATCTTTGCCATTATGTTTGCGTTTGAAATGCATGTCATAGACTTTGATAAACAATATTGTTAATTTAAGATTTAGTATGAATTTAATTAAAACCAAAAGTTAAATAAGGAAAAATTCTTATATATTCAGAATCAAGGAAATCGTTCTATAAATCTCTTTTCTCTCTGCAGTTGCTTTTATTTTTAAGTTAATATATATTATATGATTCATTAAAAGTACATGACGTAGAATTAAATCAAAAATAAAAAAGTTTGGTTAGTGATAGTATATAAAAATTGTAATTCACAGCACCATGCTAAATATAACATATTTATGTATACTCTTGCATAAAAATAAGGGAAACAAAAATAGAAGGAAACACACGTATTTATAAAATCTCTCTTTGAAACAAACTGTTCTGCAACATTTATTATATATATACATAATGTACTTAGAAATGCAAGTTAACATTTTTATATTATGAGTGCATAATGTTTATGCACTACAAGCCATTAAAATTGCTACACCAGGAAGAAATACATATAACAAAATGATATTTATTGGACAAATATATTATACTAAAAATAACAAGTGATTAAATTTTCAAAATATATTTGGCTAGATAAATCCTGAGAAATCAGTACCCAGAACAACCAACTCTGGCAGTAATAACAGCAGTTATACGCCTAGGCATTGAGTCAAACAGTGATTGGATTGCATGTACAGGTACAGATGCCCACGCAGCTTCAACACGATGCCACAGATCATCAACCGTAGTGACTGGCGTTTGGTGACGAGCCAGTCGCTCAGCAACCATTGACCAGACGTTTTCTAATGGTGAACGATCTGGAGAACGTGCTGGCGAGGGCAACAGCCGAACATGTTCCGTATCAAGGAAGGTCCGTACAATATCGGCAACATGTGGTCGGGCATTATCCTACAGAAACGTAGGGTTTCGCTGGGCTCGAATAAAGGGTAGAGCCACGGGTCGTAACACACCAGAAATGTAACGTGCACTGTTCAAAGCACAGTCAATGCAAACAAGAGGTGACCGAGACGTGTATCCAATGGCACCCCATACCATCACGCCAGGTGACTAGCCAGTATGACGATGACGAATGCACGCTGCCAGTGTCCGTACACCACGATGCCGAGAAACACGGATGCGACCATCATGATGCTGTACACTGAACCTGAATTCATCTGAAAAGATGACGTCTCGTCATTCGTGCGCCCAGGTTCGTCATTGATCACACCATTGAAGGCGCTCTTGTCTATGACGCAGCGTGAAGGGAAGCCGCAGCCATGGTCTCCGAGCTGAGAGTGCATGCTGCTGCAAACGTCATCGAACTGTTCGTGCAGACTTGTTGTCTTCCAAACCACCCCGTTTCTTGACTCATGACTCGTGACGTGGTTGCACGATCCATTACGGCCATGCGGATAATATGCCTGTCTTCTCGGCTGCTAGTGATAGGTGGCCGTCGAGATCTGGCATGGCGTTCCGTATTACCGTTCCTGAACCCATCGATTCCATATTCTGCTAACAGTCATTGGATCTCGACCGACGCGAGCAGCAATACTGCGATAAGATAAACCGCAATCCCGGTACGCTACAATTCGACCTTTAACAAAGTCAGAAACGTGCTGGTACGCATTTCTCCTTCTTACACGAGGCATCACAACAGCTTTTCACCAGGCAACAACGTTGAAATGCAATTTGTGTATGAGGAACCGGCTGAACAATTTCTTCATTTAAACACCATGTAGGTGTCGCTACTGGCGCCTGCTTTGTCTGAATGCGCTGAAAAGCTAATCATTTGCATTTGACAGCACCTTCTTCCTTTCGTATAAATTTCTCGTCTGTTGCATGTCGCCTTCTTGGTGTAGCAATTTTAATGTCCAGTAGTGTAGTATAGCGTATTTTTATATTAATTTATTTGTTTATATTCTCAAATCTTTTTTAATAATTGGTTCATGTGCAACTACTCATTCAAAGATTGTTATAATAATTGAATTTAAATTGATTTTTAAATCTTATGTATCGAAATATGTATTTGTGAAACTAAATTTTAAGTTTCTTAATTTTAATATTTACTTGAAGTTATAGCATTTTTTTTGAAAAGGCTAATCTATATAAAAATGCTTAAAACACATATGTATGAATTTTGTTTTGAAATGTATCAAACTATTAATGAGAAATTTCAAGAATGTTATATGATTTTCATTTTAATAAGAGGAAAATAAAAGATATAGAAATGTAATAGCCTTTAAAGAAAAACTGTCTTAATGGGAGAAAATGATTCGAAAATTGTAAATTGTTAAAATGAAGACGTCAAAATTGGATTCTTGCATTTAATGAGAGCCAGAGCTTAAAACTCGCGGACAATAAAAATTCACGCAATTGCTGCTAATTTATCTTTTCCTTTTAACAAAATTTAAAGAGAAAAGTAGACAGTAAGAATTTGATATTAGTGGAAATGGGGAAGACTTTTTTAGAAAAAGTATTAAATATTATGAAGTATTTTACATTTTAAAGGTAGTGTTTAAAATTTAATGAGTTAAGAAATCTGTACTTGAAAAGTTGTGGTATAAATTATTAATCTTTACTTTATTATAGCCAGTGTTATGTAAAATAAATACATTAAATAAAGTATTAAATGTTATAAAGCATTTTTCATTTATGAGGTAGTCTTTAAACTTTAATGAGTTAAGAAATGCATATTTGGAAATTTGTGGTATAAACTATGCTAATCTTTAACTTATTATAGTCAGTATTATGTAAAATAAATCTATTAAACAATGTGTAAAATAATGAAAATGTCAATAAATGTTATAAATTTTATGTGAATTATTATTAAATTGTTCAGATGCTGGCAACTTGTTTAAGTCGAAAGATTGCCCTCTGTCTAAGGTGATGTATTTGTTCGTAAGGGTTGTATGGTTTAAATAACAGCACTTCAGGTTTATTTATTTTGTACAAGTTATTGCAAAAGTTGAAAGTCAAAAATTTTATGATCTGGCTGATGGTAGTCATTCCCAAGTTGGCCTTAGTATGCTCATTTCTGAAGTAATATTGCGAATTAAAAATAAGGCTTAGAATCTTGTTTTGCTGGTCTTCCACTTTTTTAAAGTTAGTATCACATGCCTCTCCTCAAAATTTAGATGCATAGCATTGGCCTGATATAGGATTTGTTAATCAGAGGTTTGTTTCCTAAGGAAAGATTATATATATATATATATATATATATATATATATATATATATATATATATATATATATATATATATATATATATATATATATATATATATATATATATATATATATATTAGACCAACACTTAAGCAGTAGTGTCCTCTTCCAACCCTTGATTGCAGTTGATCCGAAACTGATTCTTAGCTATCACTTATTTTATTTCACATCGCAACACGTTCTCCACATGAAATATACACAGCATTCTTTCAAAAACAATTCTAAGTTGTCAATCACAAGAATATTTAAAATTTACCCATTTGTGGTCAGCATACAACGTTGAAAATATTTTACTGATATATTTTTAAATTGTATAAAATTATGCTTGCAATTGCGATATTTAATTATATATTTTATAATAAAAATTATTTTTTATCCTAATTTTTTATTGTTTTGTATTAATTTAAATAATAAATAAAAAAAACAATTATATGCATTTTACTTTTCCTGAGTAACTATGCCATATTAAATAATTCAATATTAATGAAATATTTAATGAATATGGAAAATCGTGGAAATAAACTTTATTTCGAAAAAGTTTAGTTTTAATCTATGTTTGTATAAATTCTTTAAAAGGAAGAGAAGTTTACATAGATTTTCCAGTGAAATATATTAATTCAGTTACAACAAAAGCAAAGTATAAACCCGTATAAAATATCTAAATATTAATTATTTTAAATAAATCTCCTTAAAATGCCATTGTAGTTTTCAAACAGGTATGACAATCAGAAATCAATTAGCGTTAGTAGTAAATTAAAGTTGTGACTGCTAAAAAAGAAATTAGGATTTAAAATTAATAGCTTAGAATATTTCAGTGATTCAATATCATTTCCAAATTGCAAAACATAAATTTGGATGAATTAATTATAATTTAATGAGCTGTAAACTATTAGAACCTGATTTAAAGCTAGTAACTAATATGCATATGGAAGTTAAGAATTTTTTGAAATCTGAAAATCGAACACATAGTCCTTTAACATAGTCCTTTAATACAATTACCAATTGGAGAAAAATTTATATTTACTAGACTTTTAACAACTGATAATGAATCTGTTATATGTTTTATATATGGTAAAAGAAATGGTGTTACATTATCAATTAATAGTGATGCACAATCAAATAAATTAAAATCTTTTTTACTTATAGAAAAAATGGATTTTCTTTAAAAATACACATACAATGACTTTTATCTTATCTTTTCAAAAACTTACAAAAATATTGCCTTTCCTATTAAAAAACATCTGCTTAAATATCCAAAAAAACACAAATTCTTATAATAAAACAGCTTAAAAATCTCAAATTTTATAAAAAAAAACAACTTAAAAACCAAAAAATATTACATCTTTTAGTGATCATTTTTCCAATGTAAGGTTTAATATTTTTTTGTTAAAATTTTAAAAGAGAAAAAAGCTCTATTTTTAATCAAAAACAGCTTAAGAACACTAAATTGTGTGAATGTGTAATATGAATAAAACAGTTATGCATTTTTATTAAATCTATTAAGTAAAGAATTATATATATATATTCTAATGAGAGATAAAAAAATTACCAGAAAAGATTAAAATTTTTAAAATATTTAAATTAATTGAGTAAGGAAACTACGTATTACAAAGTAGCACAAAATCTGCATAAAACAATTAGCACTTTGATTAAGTGGAACACGTTTTTGTACCGATGTTGCCACCAGAATAAATTTAAGTGTCTTGGTTTAAAAATATATTACTGATATTTTAAATCAAATTAGAAAAAATTAACATTTAATTTGAATAATATCTATCATTATCTATTTTCTTAACATGTCATTATTTATAAGTCAGTTTTAATGATTTAAAAAGATTTGATTATGTAACATTAATAAAGATTGTTTAGTTTGGGCATTCATTACCACTATCAGAAGTCATTTAGTTCGAATCTTGACCCAGTCAAAAATCCATCGTGTTCTCCAATGACACTTGAGACAAGTTATAGAAGTCAAGATTGCAATATCCTCCAAATAAAATGATACCATTGAAGGTAACAGGCCAAGTATGATTTCTTAATCACGAAAACCCATGAGCGTTTTGAATCCATGATGGCGTAATTCCCCAGGTGTTTCTCTTGATAAAATGATATCACTTTTACCACTTATTGTACTAAAACAGTGGGAAAAGGATTACAATAACAATAATATTAATAATGTTTAATTAGAAAATAAAATTAATCAAGCAGAAATAATAGAATTACATCATTTTTAAACTTATCCTTTACTCTTTTGTCTTAGTTAAAATTTATTTGTTGCACATCCAAATAATTACATAAAAATTTAATAATTATTAAAATATATATTACATTTCATAGAATTACAAACCAGTAGACGTAACTAAACAATTGGTTATTTAAGTTCAAAAATTATAATCAGCTTTAAGGAAAAATTTTCATCCTATTGTATAAAGAACAGGAAGAAAATATTCATAACTTATTTTTAATTAGAAGCATTTTATAGTTTAGAAACAAAAATGAAAAAAGTGCATTTCAGTATATGATATAAAACACACATTCTAAATTCTATATAATTTTTCTTCAAAGAAGCTTTTTAAATTCTTGTTGACTCATATTCGGAATACATATGCAGTTTCAAAATACATTTGAAGGAAAAAAAATCACTGATATTGCAATGCAGAATGTTAAACATTACAGGAAATACACACACACACACACACACATATATATATATATATATATATAATATTAATTGAAAAATATTAATATGATATTAAAAGAATGGATAACTTACTTTGATTTATATATAAAAAAAAGTAATGAAAAATTAAATAAATCATAAAAATTCTTAGAAAATTTTAAAATTGCCATTTTTATAAAATAATCGAAATATATTATAAGAAATGTTGTAGTGTAGAGCGACATTACCACATCCTGAGAAAATACATATGTATATTTTAATTGCACTTTAAATTGAAGAGTTTCCTCTTTTCCTTTCAAACTAAGCTATAATAATATAAAGGAAAGGGTGTAATAAAAATTGGCTCAATAAGACTAGTGGAATAAAAGAATAAATTCCTTGATGACCTTAAGAAAATTGCAAGGAAAGCTTATGTTTAATGATATGTTTTATTTGTAAATTTGACAAGTCGGGATTGAGGAGGAGAGATTTCTGACCTATCCGATGGAAGTGTGAAGGTTGTATGAAACGTTGGAATACCAATGGTGTAAAGAGGAAGAAAAGACGAGAATTTAAAACTGTATCTGAAGATGGAAAAGTCCTTCACACACAGAAGCCCTAGAGACGCTCCACATAGAAAAGGAAACCACAATTGAGGACTGGGTTCCCATTGAGCACAATAAGAAGCTAAAAAAATGTTTGTTGTAAACGGAGTATAACTGCCTTGTCCACTAAAAGCTCTGCCTCGACTGTCCTAAATGGAGCTGCAGATGTCCGACAAATAGACGAGTATAAGAAGAGATGGTAAAGTCTTAGGAGAGATAGCAGAGAAAAGGGAAAAAGCTCATGAGCAAGCCAAGCGAGATCCTGAGCCGGTAATGCCATATGAGACACACCACACTGCTACTTTTAAAAAGGGCGAGTCTGATCTCTCTTTCGTTGTCCGTCTGGTCACTCTCATTTGTAATATATTAATGTGTAATTGTCGTAAAACAAATAATAATGTTGGAATTTCAATTATTTAATCGAGAATGTTTCAATGATAAATATAAATTCCTCTTGTAATTAAGTTACTAAAATAAATTATTAAGTTTTATTGTATTTTGTTTTGAATTTGTTTCTGTCATTCAATTATTTAAAAAAAAAGAATCTGGGTTTCCTTGGAATTTTTCTAAAATTACCGAGTTCACCACAACAAGAAATATAATACAAAATCTTAAGTTAAAAAAATTATACATAGTTTTATTTATTACTCGTGATTCATACATATTTAAAAATTAAACATATATTCTACCTCTAGTGACAAAATGGAAACATACTAAAAATGACAATTTCCATTTACATTGATTTTTAATATTCATACAATGGAAACATAGGTAATGTTAAGTTTGTATTCATTGAAAAACCTTTTTTAATTATGACTTAAAATTTTTAATCTTATTTAATCATGCTTATAACATTTTATCTACTTCCTTCAATATAATAAACAATTGCTTAAAAGTATAATAAGAGCAATATGAATTTAGAAACAAAATATGTGATTTCTTATTACACCGATATTTTATTTCATAACAAAATTTAAACTTATTCAGAACCTTTGGGAATTATGGGTTTAACTGATTAGGACGTTTTATTTCATTTTCGGAATGTAGTGTGCTCGAATCTCGACCCAAACAAAGATTCATTGAATTCCCCAATGGTGGCTGAGACTTTAAATATGTTGCGGTCATAATTTTCTTAATGTAAATAATACCTTTTGCAATGGTAAACCACGCATTGATGGTTCTTTTCCTTAATCCCTGCTTCTAAATTACAAAGATTCTTTCCTGGTTGATTCCATCTGACTGCTAGATGCCAACTAAAGACTAGGTAAAGAAAAGCATGCTCGTGCAACTGCAGCTTTTGCAGAAAAATTTAAAAAATCTAGTGTAAAATTAATTATATATATTTATATGACTGTTCAAAAATTAATATTTTTTTTTATTTTCCCAATTCTGAATTCACTTTTATCAATAACAAATGATGTATAAGCACAGTATCTATGTAAAGAGCCAGGAAATTAAAAAACTGGGACCTAGTTGTAAAAAGTGTGGTGGACTGTATAGTCTTCTAGGGGGCTGCTGGCACTCCCCAAAATAAATGTTATAATTTCAAGTTAAAGCCCACCACACTTTTTCTATTTTTTCTAAATTTATTAATTATATATATTAAAAATTAATTATTAAATATATATTAATATTTGCTTATCAAATGTATTTTTGAAGTAATTAATTTTAAATTATTAATATACTCATTAAACATTTTTCAAATAATTAAAATATAAATATATATAAATCTTTTTCTTTTCTTATAATTTTTTTAATTCGTAAAGTGTTTCTCTTAATCTATAAACCCTAACATCTAACAAATCTTAATTACCTTCAAACTCTTCAAATATATCTTTTAATATTAATTGTTTGAAATTACGTAATTATAATATTCTTTTCATATGTAATTCCATTATTTTCATATTATCATAACTATTTAATTTAAAATCTGGCCTCCCATAATGCACAATTATGTAAAGATTTCTATGTCTTAAATTATCATATTATAATTCTATACTAAATGTAAATAGATTTATATTCAATAGTAATACTTTTGTAATGTTTTTCACATATATTTATTTAAATATCCTCTTAAAAATCAATATAATATGCAAAATAATAAATTACAAAACGTCCCCCCCTTTATATTAACAAATTATTGATGATTATTGGCATGGATTGTTTGGAGATTTTAAATTGATAATAGGTAAAAATACTGGATTTTTTTCATACTTCCAAGCTTTGTAAATTTGTAGATAAGAGATTTAAGAAGTGATTAAGAAATAAAGAATCTAAAGAATTAATAACATTCTTAAGTGATCTGACAATAGCTCGAAGTCGGGCTACTGTAGGAAATGACATAATATATGAAATAAGAGATAAAAGAAATGAATTAGATAAAAATTCTATCAAAAATTATGGTGGCTCGGATCTGAGCCACCAAATAATTTATGAAATTATAATGTGATTTGTCATTTTTTATCTTTAAATAACAATTCTTGGGGGTGAGAATTCTCACTACCCACAAAAATCAATTTTTGAAATGAAAAGCTACAAGAACATTTGTAGATAGAAGAGAGTTTTTTACATTTCTGTATAGGTCCAAATTGGATCTATTAGAAAATAAATAATTAATGAAAATTTACAAAATAATCATTTTGAAAGAGGTAGGTGATTGACCTACCTCTTAATTTTGAATTAAATCTTTTTTGTTTATCCAACTATTATATTCTTCTGGATAATTTAACCACTTCACAAATAACTTGTTTCCTTTCTTTCTTATTATTTTTTCCAATTTCATATACATTATCTTTTTTTATCATATTTAACTAATTCATTCTCATAATACGTGCCTTTAATTTCTTTTTTGTTTAAATCTCTTATTCTATAAGTAATTAGATCTGTTTTAACACTTCAGATATTATAAAAATTTCATCTGTAAATGTAGGATGATAATCTTTTGTAAGCGTTTCTTTATATTTTGAAATTCTTACTCTATCACCTTCTTTAAATATTGGTTTTTTTGATAATCTTTTTAACATACAAATTATTATATACAATATTTTCTTTTTTACTTGCTTCTGTTGGTGTCATTTTAATAGATCTATGATAAGAGTTATTATAATTGTAAACTAATTTATCTACTACATCTATATATCTTCTTGTATTATTAGCTGCTAAATCTTTTCTTATTTTTACATTTAAATTTATATTGAATCGTTCAACTACTGAGCATTTGATTTCTGTATTATTAGTACCAAACCACTGAATATTATTTTCTGAAAACCATTTTTGTGTTAAAGAAGATAATAATTCCAAACCATAATCAGATTGAATATTTAATGGTTTTCTCTATTTGAATATCTTTCTAAAAGCATTTGATACCCCTTCACCTGTTTTTCTTAAAAAGTATACATTATAGTATAGTAAAGCAAAAGTATATATAGTACAATAAAAGTGTACTTAATATTACTTTTCCTTTAATAAAGGAGTTTAATTTCCTACTTACACAGAAATCATTTTTGAGTAAGTTCCTTACGTTAAATTAAAAACACATCTTAAATTTACTCATAAGTTTTATATAATTAAGGATTTAAAAATAAAGTTAGAGGGAATTCAGAGGTTTTCTTTTAAAAAATTCAAGCTAAGAAAATATAATTCTGATTACTTAAAATTTCACAAACATATGTCAGACAAAATTAGCTAGGACAAAGAATTTAAAATATGGAATAAAGTTTTTTTTTTTTATCAGAACTCTTAAAACTTCTAGTATTGAAGTGTAAAAATTATATATTGTTAGATATGGCTTGATATTGTTTAAATTTTATTATCATAAAATGTTTTGGAGTACAAAAGTTTAGTTTTCAGTGTTTCAACACCTATACACATTTTTAGTTTTAATATGAAACAAAAAGTATTTTATGATATAAAGTTATTTGGAGTGTATAGAACTATTAGTTGTCTGATTAGTATATTTCTCTTTAAATGTTCATTAATAGCACATGAAATCATGTTAACACGAAGCCTAAAGTAGATTTTAAACTTTAAAAAAAAAAAAAAAAAAAACTTGAAATAGGAATGGAATACACAATCTGCTGAACCAATATTCATTGTTTGTCAAAGAATATATTTCAAAATGGTTGCTTCAATAATGAATATTTAAGCATCAAAGAATATTTTGTCTTAAGAAGATAACTTTACCTAAGTATCATTTTGTGAAATAAAACTGTAAATCTAAATATTAGTATATTCGGCATAAAAAGTTTGCTAAGAAATCAGATACTAAGCTTTAATTAATTAATTCAGTATCCTAAATAAGAAATATTTTTTCAAAAATTAAGTTTTAAAAGAAAAATATTTTGTATCGTCAAGTGAAAAAATTTAATAAAATACTGTAAGCACTTGAAACAGATTTAATTTGAAAAAGTAGAATATTATTTTTATTTTGGGGATAAATTTTGGTTTCTCATATTCATTTCTTACTTACGTAATTAACGTACTTAAATTATTAAGTTAATCGCAAGTTATTAACGTATTCATGAAACTAATCTTTAGATTTGTTTTCTCATCACAGTATAAATAAAGAGTTTCGATTTTTTAGTTATAATATATTAATGCATAAATTTGAATATTTCAGAAACTATTTTATATTTGACAAAATTATTTGCTAATTTTTTGAAGCATGAGTGTTGAAGGTTGAAAGAAATTCATTCATTCACAGCAAGAAGAGCACGGAAAATATTTTATTAATAGAAAAAAATATCCATAAAACTAGTCTCCTAATATTAAAAGTATTTACTTAACGACAAAAAACACATTTAAAAATGTAGCAACACTTTTAATTAGTCAATATAGATAAGATTTGGATTTCTTCTAAGTAACTAAAGTAAGAGAAGTGATTTTATTGATGATATTAAAATATTTATGTTATTAGAATACAATATATATATATATATATATATATATATATTGTATTCTAATAACATAAATATTTTAATATCATACTCCGCAATACAATACAAAAGCAAATGTGTAATAATGCAATGAAATAACAAATGAATTTAAATCAAGCAGGAATGACATCCATTCAAATTAATGACAACACAATGTTATTAATTTATGAGTAAAATTTAGGTGAAGATGAAAAGCAAAATTCATGAATAACTTAACTAAATGAATATAAGTAATGAATGTTGTTGGCTTATCCTCTTTAAAAATCTGACATTTGTGAGATCAACTCCATTAAATTGTTGACAGTTAGAAAGTCAATGACTAGCAAGGGATTTGAGGATATATCCTCCGAGGAAAGTCCTACGTAATCCAGAATATGGTGAGGCTGGATGGTCACAGCATTTTTTACAAGGGGGATAAATTTTTGTACCACGTTCAAGCGATAAACATTTTAGATGTCCACTTGAGAATCTGGCACCAAGGCAGTCTGAGATTTTGGGTCACATTTTGTTTTCAGAAGAGTTCCAGGAGATGTTCCAAAGTACCATTGGTGTGTTGGTGGAATTTGACAGATTGAATTAAGTCTAGATTTTTCATTAAAATTCCTGTTATGTAAGTGATGAACCAGTGGGCGTATCTTCCTCATTGCCCTCTTTTCCCAATCTATCTGCGGTCTCATTGCCACTAATATTTACATGAGATGGAATCCATTGGAGATGTAAGACATGTTCTTGGGAGATCATTTCCATTTTCATCAGAATAGATAGACTTGTTTCATCCCTTATAGAGTACCAGTCGCTGAGATGTTGCAGTACACTGCGGCTGTCTGACAAAATCCAAAGTTCTCCAAAATCACAGTGGCTGGAAATGGTAGCAGCAAGTCCCACTTTAATCTCTATCAACTCACTTCTGAAGACTCAATGCGTGTTAGGGTTACGTTGCCTTAGCGTGATTTCAGACTGAGGGTTCTAATACAGATTCCGCTCCCAGTACGGTCTTTTGTACGACTACCATTGGTATACGTTTCCCCTGCATCGCAGGGAATGCAAATAATAAATTCTAGTGCTAATTGTCTAAGATGACCACCGATGTGAGATTGCTTAATTGCAGTGGAATTTAGATCAAAGTGAAAGATGATACTTTACGTTCCCTCTGAGAGATCAAAACAAGCTTTTAAATATTGAGGTTCAACATTGCGCGAAAATAGTTTTTGAGATTCTGCCAGGCTAAAAGGGGTGAATTTCTTTAATCTTTGATTACTGTGCCAATTGTGTAAATATAACAATACATAAGTTAATGATTGTAATTGCTTAGAAGGTTATAAAGTTACTGTATTGAAAAAAGAGCTTAGATATATTTGTATTTACTAAACAGGCATTTTGCAGAATTAAACAATATCATGAACATTCTGTTCATTAGATTCATCTTTTTATTATAATTATATAATCATAAATGTATCTCTGTTTCATATTCTAACAAAATCGGATTCACATAGAAAGTATTATTTTTAAAGTGATATATTTCAACCAATATAATCTCTCTCTCTCTTTCTTCTGCTTACTGCTGTATTAATGCAAGAATTTCTAACTAAAATGCATTTCTAACGGTACAAGAAATTATAAATTTATTTGCATATCTATACTTTGTTGAAAGGAAAATGTATGTTTAACAGAACTAAATAATATTGGCCTACGAACAGTAATGCACTTTCTGTTAGGTAAGGCCTATTATCTAAGCAAGTAATATTTTTAATTAAATAAAAATAATATATGAACACAATTTCTATTTACAGATTTTCAAGGTTTGAGAGAATTTATTGTGTGATGACAGTTAAAATAACACTTTCATAAGTCTCTATAACAAATATTAATTTCAATGAGCGTAATTATGAAAAAAAAAACTATTCCTTTCTTAAGTTCTTGTGATAAAGCAGCAAACAAAATAACATTCCAGACACGTTTATTTTATATTTTGATAAGAAATAAAATAGATATGAGAATAGAACTAGAAATGACATCACCTAACCACAAATGAAATATCTTCATATAGAATGATTTAGGTTTACTAGTTTATAAGAGATAAGTACTAATTGTGATTCTTTCAAGATAAGAAAATCTCACATTAGAACATAAAAGAAAAACCTCATCGCTAAAGGCTATCAATGGTATAGAAACAACAATTGTTCCATAAGATTTTTAAAACAAATTCTAATTTTGATCTTTCTTAACTATATTACAAAATTCTGGTAACGCTGAGGAATTCTATATAGTCAAAAAATAAGATATAAATGCTGCTGGACAAATGTCCATGATTTCGCAATCTAAGAAAGAGAAATTTCATTAAAGATATGAAAAGCATCAGAGAGATATTCAGAAAAAAAAATAAAGATACTTTAAAAGAAAATGTTGTTATAACATAGGATGTTTCAGAACAAATTTTGGTTTCGGTTTCTATAGGGTGACAATTTTTTTTTGTTTCCTATAAGATTATGGAAAACAAATTCTTTTTTACTGTAATCATTGATGTTTTTCTCCCAGAAACAAATTTATTTGATAAAGAGAGAAAGATATCAAAGAAGTGAATTCGTCTTTTCATCAAAAGAACGGCGTATAAAAGTTATTTAAAAAAAGCGAAAATTCACGTTTTTGACATTTTCTAAATATTGGGTAAAATTTATGATACAATGAAATTTAAATGTTAAGATATAATGTCAATGTACAGTTTCTGAAATAATCAATGAAATGGAGGTTTCAAAACTATTAAGCTAAATGCATTTATTTATATTAAATATCTTCTTTTGAAATAAATTTAAATAATTTAAAAATTTGATTTAAAATCAAGAATATATTTAATGCTAATACTTGACTAAAATCTTTCTAACTCACTGGTTTTATGCTAAAATCAATGATTTTGAAATGAATTGAATATTAAAATTAACTATTTCTGATAGTTTTCTTTTGAACAACAGATTAATATTGAAAAAGTTTTTAAAATGTTTAAGATATATTGGATATTTAAGTTAATTAATAATATATATATGTTACATTTTCTTAAATAAATGTATTTAATATTATATTTTACAACTGTTTAAGTTTCAAATTTATAAATATTTGTCTTTTGATATAAAAAGAAAAAATTCATTGCTAAAATTTTCAATCATATAGAATGTTAGTCCTTTGATATCAAAAAATAAACATTTTTGAGTTGAAAAAAAACTGGCACAGGTAAAATTAGACAATACAACAATCGAAAAATAATTCTCTTATTATTAATAATCAAAAAAATAAAAAAGAATTTGCTAATAAATTAATTTTAATCAATTTTATAGTAGAATGAATATATATATATATATATATATATATATATATATATATATATATATATATATATATATATATATATATATATATATATATATATATATATATATATATATATATATATATATATATATATATATATATATATATATATATATATATATATATGAGCAGTTCAGTAGTTTTCTGTCGTGCTGGGAAGGATTAAGTTTCAGTTATTGATTGCTTCTAAGATCTAATGGTTGCCAGGAATCTCCAAATTTCTTTTGAGCCACTGTCCCGATTCGACAATCAGAAACGTCCACTAATAATGTCAATGATGTTAATGTTGATGGATATGCCAAATGAACAGCATTTGTATATATATATATATTATATACATATATTATGTATATATATATATATATATATATATATATATATATATATATATATATATATATATATATATATATATATATATATATATATATATATATATATATATATATATATATATATATATATATATATAAACTTGTAGTATTTTAGATGCATATTTTCTTAGTTTATAATATATTTAACTTGTATACACCTAACTTTGACTTACTTTTTTGACATACTGAATGTGTTATTTGTGAAGTGTATGACAAATAACTCATTCAGTATGTTAAAACATAAGTCAAACAAAAAATCAGGGATTCGAAATTCACCTATTTTAAAAAAATTGATTATTCTTGGCCTTTTTTTAAACATAATGTTTATGGCCATTTTTTTAAAAATCTTCAAAGTGATTGAACAATGTTAGGATATAAATATTCTAATTAAAATTTGCTTAATCAACAATGTGTAGAGTGAATTTTGAAATTCTTTTTAGTAGTTTTTCATTTTTTGAAAATTAATTAATTTCTTATAATTAAAGATATTATACACTTTAAAAAAGATTAAACTTTAGAAAGATGGATATCAATTTAAGTATTCAATAATCAACATTTAAGTATTCAAAGAAAAAAGAGGTGAAAATATTATTTTTTTAATTTTCAATATAAAATATAATATATATATATTAGGTATTTATTGCTATATCTATTTATAACTTCTAAGTAAAATTTTAAAAAAAAGCTCCAATAAATTTTAGTTGATAAGTTTGTTGCGAAATATGTAAAATAACTAAATTTTTATCACTAAGCGAATTTTTCAAAAATGATCCACATACATATATTTTCTAAGGAAGAAGTCTTTTGAACAAATTTATGGTAACTTATTTTGCTTTGTAACATTTCTTTCTTAAAAATTTTTAACTTTAAAAATAATATGATGTAATTTTTCACATAAGTAAAATATTATAATAGAATTACATACAAAAATTAAAAAATTTCGGAAAACTAATATATATATATATATATATATATATAATTTAAAGATTTAATTTAAATGATTTACTCAACTTTCTTTATCCTATTTATTCATAGTAATATAACCTTGGGTGTGGTATTAATTGTTCATTTTTATAAGAATGTCAGTTTATAGATTTTAAAACAATTGTGATAATTATTCAAAAATATTTCGATGATTGCTAAATTGGCACTATTGATCCTAAGGTAGCTTATATATAATTAATATTTTGAACATTTTTACATTGATTATTATCTCTTATTAATTAAATTCAAGTGAGGAGAGCTCATATCTAGTGAGATTTCTTCCCTGGCAAAAACTGAATTCAGTAATCTTATGATAATTCCTCCCAACCATCCATGTCTACTTCACCAAAAGACCGGATGAGACCTTCAATCTTAGACCA
The DNA here is from genome assembly GCA_030067965.1 of Latrodectus elegans. NCBI lineage: Eukaryota > Metazoa > Arthropoda > Arachnida > Araneae > Theridiidae > Latrodectus > Latrodectus elegans. The sequence goes on from CM057812.1 coordinate 21,706,731, forward strand.
AGATCTTATTAAACTGCATTTTCCCGCTATGTGAGTGGGAACACGAGATGAATCACCTTTCAGCAGGGGCAGAGGGCATTTCCAGACTGTCCTTGGTGTTCCGTCAATATGGCCTCCCATGGACATATCTTAACCTGCCTAGATTTTAAAAAAGACGATGTCCATTGCGACCCATCACATTTTTTAAACATTTTAGATATTTTTGGTTTTATGGGGGTTTTTTAGCATAGCTAGACAACCTGAGGAAAGTAACAACACTGCATTCGAGTAAATGATAAATTTTCTGTATGTTCTGAAATAATCAACTTTCAGTCTAAATTATTTTTAGTAGAATTTTTATTTTAGTATTTTCGGATGCAAGTAGTTAAGGCAATCAAAAAGCCAATAAGAGTCCTTACGAAACTATTTTAATATGATTCTGGAGATTTAAAACAAGAGAAAATTAATTATATAAATAAGAATTCTTTTATTCTTTTATCAAAACGTTTTAAGCTTTAATTTGGATTAATTACTGTATGCCTTCTTTCATAAGTGATATTTGAATGCAATATCAATGTAACATGTAAGGAACTAATCTTATTCCGAGGAAAGTTTTCAAAGGTCATTTTCTTATCGTTAGAAGTTTTAAAATTGTCGTCAAAGGGAGGAATCGAGTTACAAACGGAACCTTTATTTCTGCCACGAAGATTTATAGATCGAAAACACTTTCTAGCTTGACCTCGAGACATTTGAACAGATGGATTTGAAATTTGTTATATCAGCGGGACTTTGTCTTTATCTAACTATCATCATTATGAATAATAGTAAGAATTATTAAAAAGTTTTGTTATTATTTGTATTAAAAATTATAAGATTGCTTATTTAAATTTAAATGTATTATATCTAAACTGTATCATTCTAAGCAGGTATACAGATGATGAGGATTCATCACTTAAAATATAAATATCATTATAAATGTTTATTGAAATGTTTTTTATATTCTTCAGTTCTTATGGAGTTCTTATGATTTACTACATATGTTATGATATTTTTGAAAAATATGAGCGTTACTAAATGTAGCTGCAGAATATTTAATAAGTATAAAATGAGTGTATCTCTAATATAATGATTTTTATTTAATGCATGGGATCTTTTCTTGTTTAAAAAAAGCTATATTTAAAACGCAAAATGAGAGATTTACATTTGTGCAGGGATTATAATTGATATAACTGAAAATGAATATATATATATATATATATATATATATATATATATATATATATATATATATATATATATATATATATATATATATATATATATATATATATATATATATTATATATTATATATATATATATATATATATATTATATATATATATATATATATATATATATATATATATATATATATATATATATATATATATATATATATATATATATATATATATACATTTATATTAACTTAATAGCTAAGTGTCTAACTCTTGACTACTTTCAAAAAGTTCAATGAACATGCATTACTTAAAAATTTGCATAAACGTTATAAAATTCAGAGTTAGATTTATAAAAGTTTCATTAAATAAATATTTATTTACTCTTTAATTAATTTTCAAAATAGAAGAAGGCTTCGTTTTCGTAATTTCTTCTTTCAAGACATAAAAATTAATTGAATATTCCACTAAATAGCTCTGAACTGGAAAATGAATCTGCAGTTTGACTTTTGAAATTACTTTATAAAATAGAAACAAAATATATAAGCAATTAAAAACTCCAAGTAATAAATTTATTTTTTGGACACAGAGTTTTCGAAAATATAAATTCATTTAATTTTATTTAATTAACTAAAAATTTAACTGTTAAATTATTTTCAATTTATGATTTATCTGAACAATTAATATTTTGATTTTGTTGTATGAAACCTTAATTTAAAATTTTTGATTCATATTACATAATTTAGAATAGTATCAAAATTCCAGAAAGAAATTGATTAAACATTCTGCAGCTCCGTAGTGCGGTTTATATCTTATGATTTATATCATAATTCATAATAAAATTTAGCAACTGAAAATGTTTTAAGACTACATCAACCATAAAATTTATTTTGCGATTGTAAAATTGTGTTAAGACAGGAACTATTTTCCATAAAATTGGAGTTTTAGTATGGTTTCTACCAATTTGAATTTATCGAAATTTTATATCTTCACAAAAATATCTTTCACAAAATGTAATTTCACAAAAATATATTTGGAAGTGCAAACTATTTTCTTTTCATTTTTATGAGTTTGAACGTAAATGAGCATAATTTAAGAATTTTTAGTTATACATTTTTCGGTATGATTTATATTAAGAGTACTTTAGATATAAAATATAGAGAAAATGAAATAGGATAAATCTATTAACATTTGTTTTCATTTTATCATTATAAACTACTTTTCAAGCAAAAATAAATCAACTCTATATTCCACAACATTGAAAGAAATATAATTTTAATAGATTTAGTTTATTAGATTGAACTGTTCAATCAAATATAATTTTTATACTTATTTCCAAATAATTCTGTAACACATTGAAATTTAAATATGTATTTATGAACATTTCACGCCATAAATATTACAGAAAAAAAAAAGAAACTCTTTACACTAAAGTATTAAAATATATAATTTGCTCTCTCGCACTCTTTATATATATAATGTGATGTGATGCATACAAACGAGAAGGAAAAAACTACACTGGTCGGACACACATAAAATTTAATTAGATAACATTAACTAGCAAGAAATCATAAATATTACTTTAGGGAAAAATTTTTAATTGTACTTTTATGCGTAAATTTTTTCCTGAATGTTTATTTATGATTAGAAATATACTTTTGTCTCAAATAATGACTGATAATGATGTTTGGAGCTTCTTGAATAAGGAAAATCTTAGAAAGAATCATCATGCTTCTTTTACTTTGTTGATGTCTTTGGAAATAAAATATAGACTTGTGCATATTTAATTCAGGATTTAACTCCTTTTAATATTTGGTCTTTAAATTAAACATTATTGTAAATACTTCTTATTATAATATATAAGAAGAAGTATTTAAAATATATACTTCTTTTATTATAATAAACATTTTAAATACTGTTTTTATGCTATTTTAGATCTGTTTTGAATTTTTGCTATATATAGGATTGTTCTCAATCGACATATAATTCATATCATATATTAAAAAGATGATTATCAAATATTTTATCATTTTTTATTCTTTTCTAATTTTGTTTTATATAAAACACAAAACATAATAAAATAAGTCAAAATTCTCTAGAGTACCTTTTATTAAATAACTGCTCTTAGAAGTAGATTCTTGTAGAAAATCCATTGTCTAGAAAAATTGGTTAAACCACAAATTCTTTTCTTCTTAACGGATCATATGATCTATTTTAGCCTTGTTTTCCCTTTTCTTTATTTGAAGAAAACTGTGTTCTGCTGACTATGATGGCTTCCTGAAATGTGACATAGTTTTCTTTTTATTTGTGTGTGTAGTATTTTATTCAGTCTTCATAATACTATACTGTTTCTACTGTTACAATTGGCACGAATTCAACAAATTAATTTAAATAAAGCTTTATTTTAATACTAATTATGTTAATAAAAATTTTCCTGCTTTAGCGTACTCATTTAAAAAGTCTTACTGAACTGATTTAAATTAGTTTACAGCGTTTTTGATAAGGAAAAAAACTGCTTGGATCTTAATGAATTTATGTAAAACAGTATATGTATTAAAATAAAATATGAATTTAGTGAATTAAAATGTTAATAAAACTGTAGAAAATACAAATATTTGAAATGCAAGATTTAGGCTTATTCTTATAATTCAAGAATGTTTTACTAGTCTTGGTTTTTAAACTTTCTTTAAAATGGATTTCTTCAGGGAAAAACTTTGACACAACTCCTTAGGTATGAATAGCATTCGGCAGTACAAACTACTTCAGCACGATAAACAGTTAGAGAAGATTTACATAGATATATAAATTTAATTTTATAAAAATCATCTTCAAATATGATACTTATGGCTTTCCTACTATATATTAATTTCTGTATATTTAAAGTAACAGAAATCAAAATTATTATTTTAGAAACTGAAAATTTTAATATTTATTTAATTACTATAAATGTAGTTTTGTAAATTATTTATTAATTTTTTTAATATTTTGTAACTTTAGTTTAAATTAGAGTTATAAAATAAATTACTTTTTTTTTTAAAAATTTTTATCGCTTTGACTAAATTACTTAATTTTGTTACTTTATTTCTTTAAGCATTGTTCAAAATTAATTTAACGAATGATCTATTTATCATCGTTATTTTATCACCTATTATTTATCGTTATCACATCTTTATCATCGCGGTTATTAATCCTTAATAGACAACCTTATCATTTTAAACACTATTTATGTAAAATTGCTTATACTAGGTTGATTGCGTTTCCTTACACCATATTAAAAATAATTAGATATATGACAGATATTTAATCTGAAAAAATTCAGAAACACGTAGAAAAGATTTTTTACTTTCATAAAAAATAATCCATAAAAATGGTGATGAAATCTTATGGTGCTTTGATTTAATATGACTGATGAAAGAGGAACACTTTTTTGCACTTGTTCTGAGCTTTTTAACATTATTGATCGAGAATGTCCATGAAAAGTTTTAGGAATTATTTGAATAAAAAAAATATATAATTATTTTTCAAGGCAAGAAATCCAACAAGAGAAAGATTTAACTTATATCCAGTTGTTTTTTTTTCCAAAATTATTTGTTATTTTTTGCTGATTTCCTTTAGGAATATCAAAATTTTCCCATTAGCCTATACATTTGTTTAGCCATGTACTGTTTAAAACATCAATCTAGACTTATTTTGGTAATAATTTAGTTATTAGTGTTGATATTTTTTAATGTAAATTATCATGTAATCTTGAACTTTCGTACTAGTTTTGCAAACGTATACAACAGTGCGGAAAAAGTAAACTAAAATTACTAATAAATAGAGTACCCTATTAAAATTCAAATATATGGATATTTAACTCTTACTATCAAAATGATGATTCAAATAATGTTTTTTCAAATTAAAATTCGGACATTCCTATTTTTATAATAATTTCTTAATTATTTACATATTCAAATTATTATAACTTTTCAGTTTTATTTTTACAGTGGTGTAAAAAATTTCCCCAAAATTTCAATTCCTAATAATTTTCAAAATTAAGGTATAGTCAAAAATATTAATATTACTTTTTTTCCATATGAAAATAAATCATGTTATCTAATTGCTAGCTTTACGCTAATGAACATTCTATTAAAAATGGGGGTGTTTTTTATAATTATTATTTATAACATAAAATATAACTAAAACATTAAATATAACTAAACTGAATATTGCTTTTTGTGTGTTTTAAAACAGATGTCCTATAAGTATCGATTAAAAAACTTAATATCAAAAACATTTATTATTAGAATAAATTACACCGGATATTGAATGCAGAAATTAAAGAAATTATTCCTTTCTGTATTTTATATTTTTATAAAAATATATTAAGAGCTAAACTATATCAGTTTCTGGCTAGTTTAGATGTAGAAGTTTGCATATTTTAAGTATAATGATTATGATATGTCAGGTGCTATGATCATTTAGAAAGAGTAAATTTTGAAAGAAATGAAATCATGTGATATAAT
>CM057812.1:21714933-21949933 GCA_030067965.1 Latrodectus elegans
TAAACCTCATTTCATGCTATTATCATTAAGATGATTAATTGTGAATATCCTAAAATTGTATATAGCTGTATTTGTAAACATGTGTTAATTAAATATTAGTCTAGATAAGGATTTTTAATTAATTAAATTTCGCTTTGACCACACACATACACACATATATATATGTACCCATGAATAACTTTAAATGAATATAACAGTATGGCTATCTCATTAAAGCTTAAGTAAATGAAAACAGCATCAATATGTAAATAGAGAGAAGATTATTAAGTATAAATTGAGGTAGGCAATAATAGAAGGAAATTCATATTTTCTGCTGTGAATTATGGTTGGTTGGTTGAGTTTTATGGCACAAGGTCTAAAAATCGACATGCTGCACCAGCTGTGAATTATGGATTTGTATGTAGGTTATTTTTATGATTTATGTAAGAATAATTTTTTTCATTAAAACTAGAGAAACGTCTGCTAAAGGAGTCGCAGTTATATAATATAATAAATATTTAATTCTTTGCACGTTCGTTGTATCATCATTTCTTGATTTTAAAGATGCATTCATATTTATGTGCACAAATATATTTATTCTTATATTTTTTTTGCATTGTAACCAATTTTAAACATATTTTAATCGAGAATATATTTTTAAGTGCAAAAATATTTGAATTTCGCTTGTAGTTATAATTTAGTATGTGAAAGAGAAATTTAAATTAGCATTGAAAAATATTTTGTAGTTAATGAAATGTTTAGAACCTTTAGGTTTACAAAAAAAAATTTATGGTAAAATTCAAATCGTTTGATTTCTATCACGACTGACACATTTATTTGATGCACCAAATTTTAAGCAATATGTTTATGTAAACATGAAATATAAAAAAAATAAAATGAAGAAATGCTTGGCTAAGTTATATAGTGTTTGAAATTACTGATATTGGCTGTTTATTAGGAATTATAAATTAATGTTCCGTAAATAATTTAAAATTAAAAAATAATTTTGCCACAGGTTTTTATAATATTTTTATTTATAGTAATTATCAATTTAATTCTTATTTTTCAAAATTTTTGTACATATTTTAAATATTTTGCATGAAATATTTAAATATATGAACTCAATTTAATAATTAAAACAAGAAAAAAACTTTGATTTATATATTTCTTTGACAAAAAAAAAAAAAACGTTTGCACAAATTAGTGTACATATAAACATTTTTGAAAAAATTTTATTAAATGCCTTTGATAGCTTTTACTTTAGCTCTATAAATACAAGATTTCTGAGTCTCGTTAAATATTGCTCCTAACCAGTGACCTTTTTCAGCGTCCCATAGGCGATTGGGAGCCTGGTATATTTCTACTGATAAAAGATGGGGACCTTGATGGTATAAGTTCAGTATCCCCATAAATGATTTCTCGCCAAATCTGGCACCCTTTGCTTACATCGTAGTGTTACCCATTTCAGCTTTTGTTTTTATTACAGCGTTGCCAAATTCAGTTTTAGTTACTATTATTTTTTTGTTGCCACTATTCATTTTTCTCATGTTTTGCATAAATTTTACAGCTATTTAAATTTTACTTCAACTTTCTTTGTTATAGAACATTCTTTGTTCCATTTTTTTAATGGAATTGGAAGCCATTTGTTTGCTGTTGGTGCAATTAGGGTTTTTTCCCTCAGTTGTGTTTCGTTGTCGCCAGCGTCCAATCATCATAAATTTATCTTTTTTACAATTTCTTTTACATTATTTCTTTTTATTTGGTTTATTTATTATATATATTTATTATTATCTTATTAATTAATTATCATTTTATACATTTTTGTTAATTTATTACATTTCCATATGCTCATAGTGTTGTTGGGAAATTTCAACAGATTATTTTAGCTAAAATTAAAGAAACCGATGATGGATATTTTAATTTTTCAAGCTCTAGGCCAACAGATTCTATTAACAATTCCGGAAATAGGCCAGAATTGTTAATAGAATTTTTTTAGTTCAATTGACTCAAGATCCGCAATTATTAATTAATTTTCTAACGGAAATAGGCTTATTAAAATACACGAATTGTAGAAAATGTGGATCAAAAAATGAAGATTACCCCAAAGAAAGGCTATTCGATTGTTTTACTTTTGTTTGCAAGAAAAGTATTGATGGAAAGCAATGCAACACTGAAAATTCTATTAGGCATGGTTTTCAAATTCTAAATTAAAATTGTTTGAAATTTTATGTATTACTTACGAAATTTTAGGGGGATTCTAAACGGAACACATAATGGAAGATTATTCCTTCTCAAAAACTACTTTTTCCTGTTTTTTTTTAAGTTTTAAAAAATGTATATATTTTAAAAATTGGTTTTGCATGCTTTTTTTAAATTTTATAAAGTGAATATATTTAGAAAAATATTTTTTGCATGCTTTAAATTATTTTTAATGACATGTGACACTGGTGACAACGAACAAAATGTCGAAATAAACGTACCAATCGGCATCAGCTGAATTTCATATCAAGTAAGTCCATCATTTATATTTATTTCTCTTTTTAAAATTTCTAAAATGCTTATTTTTCGATGGAACTTCGGGAAATTTCCCGTGTTAATAAACGCGCGCTTAGCTTGACGACGAAAAAAAAAAAATCGCCGCATTCGCCAATATATGGGGATACTGAACTACTTCCACCTATCAAGAAGTATCATTAACTGCATGAATACAAGAAACAGAATTGCGAGCTATACGGGGTTTGATATTACTTCGTATTCTATATATTATTGACTTAACTTATTACAAAGTAGTACAAGATAAAACGTCATCAACTAGCATTATATCAACATTTTGATTTGTATGAAATTTAATTAGAGATTATTTGTTGTCGTAAGTGATATTTTTCCATCTAATCATTACAAGATAATGATTGTATGCTTTTGAAACTATTACATTTATGGTTACTGTAAATGAATTTATTGATTATCCATTTACTGGAAAAAGGATGTAGAGTTCATCAATTAACATCTGCAGTATCAGTCTGTATGTAGCCTATCCGCAACTAATGATAACTAGCAACGACGCTTCAGCAAGGTACTCCATTGAAGTTATGTGGATAAAGATAGATGTCTTACATACCAATATGTAACCACAATCAAGTCTAAGCCAAGATCCTTGATTTGGTTGAATGATCCAAGAGTAGTATGGAAAAAATTGAAGTATATTAGGTAATAATGAAATTTATACAGCTAGTTTATTCTAAAAGTGATATAATTCAAGCTTGTTACCATTAGTGCACCTTGTCTTACAGAGTCATTATACCGTTAATTTGTTTTGTTTGTCGAAACACTGCTCCAAGCCAAATAAGTTGTGTTCATATGATGCCAATGTGAGGGATTGTTGCTAGTTTTTTTTAAACTGACTATTTTGTAAATAAAATATATCTATTTTTTTCTCTTGCAATAAATCTTTTTTATAATGCATTCACCCAAAAGATATTATCCTCCATCCTCTTCTGTGAAATGGACTGCTTTGGCATAGAACTTATGGAAAAGGGCTCTAAAGAGTGAGGGTACAAGATTGAAAATAGACTTAGGCTGAAAGCTGAAGATACAGTTAAAAAAATACAAAGGTGAAGTTCTGAAGAATAAAAATCATAAGTTTAATTACTCAAATATTAAAATCTCATAGAGTGGGAAATTTGAAACATGCTTCAGTGACATGAAACTGTATTATGAAAACAATGCTTAAGAAATAAGAAAAAAAAAAGGAATTGTTTTATAAATGGTGCAACTCTCATTTTATTGCCTTAATTAATTTCCATAATGTATGAATACCGTGAGAATACTTAACCATATTGTTACTGTGTATTAAATATTTGAAGTAAAAAATATAAATAAATTTTGTATGTATGCAAATATAATTGTTATATTTAATAATTAAAAACAGAGAGTAATTTTTAATTATGTAAAAACAAGTTCTTACATCCATATTTTTTGAATTTAGGAAGTAAAATAATAAATAAGCACAATGTTAAAAAGTAATAAATTTAAATTCAAAACACTATTTTTAAATACAATACGATAATGATGTATAACCAAGCAACATACTTAGCTTTAAGAACTCCATCTCTGCAAATATTTTAAAAATCACACACACAATTCAGTAATAGGTTCTTCGACAACATCATGTATTATACTTCTTATCTCTAAGGAGTCTATTACATCATTGAAACAATGAAAAAAGTCAAATCTTCAATATTACTTAATTTGTCCATTTTTGTGTCTGATTATTCATCATGTCAGAGTTTCGTTACACTTGATTATCTGAATCAAGCGTTAAATAGCTATGATTAATGCATAATTTTTAAACTAAGTTTGATGATATTTCAAGATGATCAAATTATTTTGCCGAATACTTCTTTTTTGGAAAAGAGTTCATCATTTGTGCAGCTGCATTTACTTTTTCAATTTTATATTTCACTCATTCAAAGGTAAATTAATTATTTAAAATTATGTTCGAAAGACAAAAATCTTTAAGATTATAGGTTGAGAAATGATTTAACTAAAGCTAATTTCTGTAAGTCAATTTATCAAAATTAATTCTATTTTAAATCAAAGAAAACCAAGAGTTTTGCATGGAATTATTATATTGAAATTACAAGCATGACAATTTTTAAATTTATAAACTATTTAAAAAGAAGATTGCCTTATTGAATTTTATAATTTGGTATCATAACAGAAGCAGATATTTCAAAGTAACTAATTTTTCCTTTTTTAAATTAGCTTTGTAATAATTAAAATATCTCTATAAATTGGAAACAATATTATTAGTAAGTTAATTAAAACGTTTTTTTTTTGCTTCAAAATGTAAAAACAAAGTTATTTTTAAATCAGAATGGTTTCTATTCAAATATTTATGATTATACTATGTTAAGAATAATCAAACAAAAGTTTACCCAAGTTTGAGAAAACAATTAAAAATTTATTTATATTTAATAAAATTTAAATAAAAAATTTATTTTTATTTGTCCTATTTGATGTGCCTTCAAAAAATATATGTCTTCAGATTTCTTCATTCACTTAAATTTAAGAGGCCCTCAGAAATCCTAATAAATTTTAAGTCTAAAGTATTTTCAGAAAGAATTCTTTTGGGATGTTAGGCCTTTTTGTTCAGTAATTAATAAGGACTTAGATTTTTTTTAAAGGAATTAAGTTTTTCTTTCTTGATATTTTTTTTTCAGTTAGTCATTCTTCGATTACATCTTTTAAAGGCACTATTTTGGTTATTGTTCTAGAATTTTAGTTACTACAATAAAATGTTCATAATCTCATATTTATGTAATTTTTGAATTAATAACAATAAATTATAGTAATGTTAAGTGCATATTATTGTTCAAAACTGCATGGAATCTAATAAGAATTTTCTTCAGTGACCAAACCATTTCAGGCGAGAAATTTTCAAAGCACATAGATTTCCACTCTTTACACAGCACTGTTCTGGAAGTTTTGATCACAACAGACACCAGATTCAGGCCTTGCCCACAAAAGGACAGAAGTTAGATCTTGATTTTTTTCCTTTTAGAATATCTGCGCCTTCTATTTTTCAATCTACTATTTCTCTATCTTTGATCCACACTATACAAATCGATTTGATAGAGTTAATTTAAGTCTTATCTAACAATCTCCCTTTAACTTAACTTATCATGTTGACCAATTTTAAATTAACGAAATTATTTCATTAAAAGTAATTTATGTATCACTTTCTATGATAATAAACACCAACACATTTCTAAAACTCCTTGGACTCTGAGGTGCATGAAATTATGAGCGGGAATTACTATAGCATTGTTTTCTTCCTTACAGCGATAGGCTGGATCAAAAAACATTGTTCGCTTAACTGTCTAACTACTTATGTATATATAAATATTAATTATTTATGTAAATAAATTTGCTAAACCGAAAAAGCTTCACCCTACACACGTGAAATATACACAAATCATGTGATATGCAATGGGATGATGTAATATGCAATTGATTAGTTTTTCAACATATTCATACAAAATAGGTGGAGGTTAGCAACAAAAATGATATTGATATTTTTAAATGACGAATATTTAGAAAAGGTTTAGCATTATGCAAAGCGCAATTAAGCATTCTTGCTTCTATATCACTGTCAAATTTTCTTGTTTAAGAAGGGGAAGAGCTTATCAATATGATTGCTATTTTTATAGAGGTGAAATAAGTTTATTGTGTGCGTGGAGTTGCGCTTCACGATGCCTTAGTATTCCCGTATCCATGATTAACCACATTTTGTGATATCAGAATATCGATAGATTTTCTTAGGAAAAACATATTGCGTCTAAGCTGCTTATTGTTCCTAATAGCTGAGAAGACGAACAACCACTGCCTTGTTTCAGGATATGAAGTTTTATGTAAGTTTCTGCATGAAAAGTTTCATTACATTTGCAGCAGAATGGATTGTCTCCGGCTTCTTTTTGCGTTTTTTTTACAGGCAAAGATACATTTAATATTTTGGTGAATGATTAATCTATGAATGTTAATATCTTTTATCGTGTTTTCGGATAATACGACTTTTGTTTACATCATCATGTTGGTCTCTTTTTGGAAAAAGCACATTGTAATCTGTATCTGTACTAGAGGTCGATCGTCATAGGGATGTTATTGAATGTTATTCTCGATCACCTATTTCATGATTTAACTTCACTTTGGACACTTGCTGTTCATTTCTATTATGCTAATACATGTCCTTTGATTTTCAGCAAGATAATATACGATCATATGTTGCATATTCGCTATTATCGTACAGACCTTTCTTGATAGTGGAAAACGCTTATGTTTTTTTTTTTTTTTTTTTTTTTTTTTTTTTGCTATCGTAACAGGAATATCTTCTAGATTTTTCACATACAGAAAACGCTTTGTCAATACTTGTCGACAAATTAAACCATAACTACATGACAACCCCTACGTTTGAAGAACTATAGCATTCTGTTGCAACTTTAAGAACAGTTGCATTTGTTCATACCACCCTTATAAGTTTAAATCAATTATATATAATCGGTTTAACTGATAATATTGGCTATTTTAAAGGTTGATTTGACTAAACAATTGTCTAAATTTTTGGAAAATTATATGACTTTATAATGTTTATCCCAAAAAATAACTACCCAAATGATGTATATATTATACTTGCAGTATAATGTGTACATTATTTGTATATTTGCTTTTCTTCCTAATCTAGAAAACTGAATGTCCATAATCTTTTCAATACTTTGGATTTCTAATTTGTATTTGCATAACATACTTTCAATATTTGTCCAAGTATTTATAAGCTTAAAAATGATACACAGATTTCATTATTCTATAGTTAGTCTTATTGTTCTTGTTCTGAAATGCATCAAATTTTATTAGATTTAGTTTGTTCATATTCTGGGACTAGTCTTAAGACAAGAATAATTTCTCTGTGATCAAAATATAAATAAGTTTCAAGCGATGGCAAGTATCTGTTGAATCACAATTTTTTAATCCAAAGACCAAATAATTATTTGTGTACCTAAAGTTATGAATCGAAATTTATGTTACTGTAGGTTCAATTACCATGATAATATTTGACGCTGTTTAATTTTAATTAAAATGTATGAAGAAATCAATGTCGCATTATTTACTTATAAAGCAAGTAAATTTTATGTGGTTAATTTTTTGATAGGTAATTACTTTTCATACATGTGAAATATATTTTTGTGATTGATTTCTTAAAGCTCATGAATTCATTAATATTAGTTGATTGGTTTTTATTAATATTATATATAATTAATATTGATTTTTTAAATTTTTTTTCATTAACATTATTGATGATTTTATAGCTCACGAATTCATTAATATTAGTATTTATTAAGTTAAAAAATATGAGATATATAAGTTATCCGTAATTTTGTAATACATATGCATTAATAATTAAATTATATAGAAGTGAAACAAAAACATATATTCAAATTTTATTTCTTTAATTATTGTAAAAACATCAAATTTTAATACCTTAAATTATTGTATGTAATCTATAAGAAGTATGAAAGTCACTGATTGTAATATTTTTAAAAATAACATTTTAATATTAATTTAAAGAGGAATTAAAAATTTTACAGTAAAATAATTATAAAAATTGACTAAATGATTTATTTTTGCCATACGTAACTTACCAATATATCGCATGATACGTCAGGGTGGCAATTACGTAAAATATCACACATATTACCTTACGTAAAAAATTCTCAATGTATGCCATTTTACAGAATGATATATTCTGCTGATTTATTTTAAGCAAGGAGTATGATTGTAAATTTAAGTTCATTTTTCAATGTAAACTGGAATTAATAATATTTAATTTAATATAATTTATCTTGCATATCATTTTAAAATTATACTATTAATTTCATTAATGTATTAACAAAAGACGATTTAAAAAATTAAAATTAGACAAACCTTTACGTCTAAAACCTCTAAACAATTTAAAATTTCTAATACGCACTTGGTAAATTAAGCAACTCAATACTTTTTTTTTTACTAAACATTGTAAAAAAAGAGCTACTTAAATTTACTACCTAATAAACGGAATTCGAAATCGATTGTGAATGCAATTATTATCTGAATTTTTTTTAACGTATAACTGTAAAGGCGTCATATAAACACGAATAAATTAGTTCCTTTGATATCAAGCATACATAAAGATGGCTAGTTAAAAACCGATATTGATTTTAAGCCACGAAGTGATAAAAATCTACTTAAAAAACTGAATTTGTCTTTGTTAAAGCAAATAAATCGTTTTTTTAACATTTGAAAGTGTTTTGAGATCTTCATGTATTTGGAATCTTAGAGAAGTAGATTTAATGCGTCAAGCTAAATCATTGAGAAAATGTGTAGTTATGAATGAAAAAAGAGCAGATTTATGAATTCAAGTATATTTTAAAATATTTTTTTAATTAAGAACATTATTAATATTACAATTGTGTAGTGTGTAAGGTTTTTATAATTATTGGAGTATCAGATAATACTATTAATCTTTAATGATAGTATCATAGGAAAAACACTTATACATTATTTATCTTTATCAAAACTTGATTAAATATAAATAAAGTTTAAATCCTTATTAACTTGATAAATATTAAATATCAAAATAGGCAGTATTTGGTTTTTATACTATATTTTTAGCAGTTTTTTTCCAAAAATATGTGTCTTTATTCTTTAATCAGGAATAATGCTTTAAAATATCTTTTAAACGTTTCTTAAACTTGCTCGAATTTTTTGAAAAGGAAGTTTTTTCACTTGAGAATATATTATAAAAGTTTTCCCGAATTTTTACTGCAGTTTCGTATAATTTTTACAATGCTAAAAAAAAAAAAAAAAAAACTATTTTATTATTAGTTAGTAATTTGACATGCAGCGAATTTTTTAGGTGATTTAAAAATATTTTTATTTCTTATATAATATTATTATAACAATATTATTCTACATTATATTTCCCTCAGAAATATAATGTAGAATAATATTGTTAAGTTCATAATGTTTTCAATTATAAAAGTGGTCAAGAATTGTTAAATATAGATAAAAAAAACATTACAAAAATAACATCTTAAAATTAAATTGACATAAATTATTTTTATTAGCAAAAATATATTAGCTTTAACATATTTTAATATGTTTAATAAAGTATTTTAATTAAATATTAAACAGAAACAATAGCCAGTTGGAAACTTAATCCTCAACTAGATAAGAACTCTATTCCAGAACCTAACTCTAATTGTGTAATTTCAACTACATTAGCCAGAATTCGCACTCAACGATATAAAGAAATGAAAATGTCTTCGAATGGTTAAAGAAACTGTAATACTTGTCCTCACTGTCCTGGCATCTCATTTTGTCCAAATCATATTCTTAATGTTTCCTCTATATTAGCTATACTCAAAGATGTAGACCTAAATCCTACAGACCACCAACTGCTTTACTTGTGAAAAGCCTTGGATATAGTTCAAGAAGTTTAAAGTGCTTTTGACTCAATCTAAATTTAATTCCAATGCACATCGTAGACAAGACAACAACAAACAGAAACAAAGTCAGTCTGCAAATTGCTTAGGATTTTGTAAAATTTTATTAACGTAAGATATATTTTCAATGATATTGTTTTTTACAACGATGGGCACTTGGGTGACGTACCCTGTGCCACAACAAGGTCAGAGACTGATACACATTTGTCGTTATCCAGCGAGCACCTGTGAACCAAATCACGGAGGAGAGTAGCGTTGCCCGTGCCATACCACCACAAACCTGTTTTTCAATTATATTAACAATAGCAAAATTTAACACTTGTATCAAAATATTTCTAAAGATAATTAATAAATTTTCTAAAGATAATTAATATAATACATAGTGGTCACATACACACAAGTACTGCATGAAATGCAAGGAGAGAAATTCCAAAGCTTTTACTTCGACAAAAATGTAAAGAAAAAAATAGATAATATCATTTATGTTATATAATTAAACATTAGTTCTTTGCAAATTGTGAACTTTCTGACTGATAAAGCTTGGTATTTCAATTGTTTCGATATTAAAATGGCAGCATGAATCTGATTATTTAAAAATTCTAAAGACTATTTAAATAAACATAAATACTCTTTAAATATACCGATAGTTAAAAACAGTAATCTTCATTTTACTCTCTTTAACAATAGCTGAGATCGAAACCAGGACCTTTCACTTTGAAGAACGCTGTATTAACATTAAGCTACAGATAGATCTTATTTTTTATAATATAATTTTTTGTTGCCTTGTAATTAATAGTTGAAGTGTTTAAGACTATTGAAAAGCATTTTAATATAAGTCACGTGATTGCTTTTCGGAAGCGATGTTATAGTGTGTGGGTGGTATTCACGTGTCACAAATTAAGGGATCTCAGAAAACTCCTTTCTGACTTAGAAAAATCCAAAGGTAACAGACATGAAAAGAGATGTGTAATATGCATCTCCCATTGTGTTAAATAGTTTTGATAATAAAACACTGTATTTTCCGCTATGAAGATACCTGTTTTACCATTAACCCACTATGAAGTCTACGATAAGTAAAACTTATGATTATAGAAGAAATGATCTTTTAATTTTATAATTAATTTATTAAATAATATCAGTCAAACTAATGTATTAAACAGTGCACGTCAAAGTCAAACAATAAAATTCTTTAAAATTTATTTAAATTAAATTTAATCTTCCTTCTTTGTTCATTAAATTGAACAAAACTTTTTAAGTCTATCTGTAGTTAAAAAAACTAATCTTTACTTGAATGTTGGTGATAAGGAAGTTTCAAACATTAGAATTTCTTTCTTTATATAAGATTATTATTAGTAAAATTCTAGACTTATTCCTAAAATAAATAATAATGAAAACAATCAATTTGGACTATCATAAAATTTCAATAATAATTTATTAAACAGTGTATATAAATTTTTATGAATGCTTGTATTTTTAAGAAAATTGGTTTTTTAAATATTCGTTTTCTTCTCATTTATAGAATGCATTTTATTAAATTGTAGTTGATAGATTAAAAAATAATCCGTTTTAAATATCCCAGCCCATTACCCATTGAAATGACTTCTACTTCACAGCTTTTAATTTTATTGTCCTAAACACATTAAAGAAAACGCACCTGAATTGCTTCTATTCAATAAAATAAAATATACACACTTTAACTTACATTTAGTCCCTTTTATAAAGTAAAACAAATTTTTCATACAATACAATCAATCTATTTAAAATTTATATTTGGGATTGAGTTTTTAAGAATTATAAGTGGAATCTTTCTGGAAAAAATAATGTATTCTCTTTATATAAATTAACAAAATAATATATATATATATATATATATATATATATATATATATATATATATATATATATATATATATATATATATATATATATATATATATATATATATATATATATATATATATATATATATATATATATATATATATATATATATATATATATATATATAATTACATACATTATATACATTATCTATATTGCAAAAATATATGCATTGTGTGAAATAAAAATTTTAGAATGAACTGATCTGCTGTCTAGTTAATATTTTAAGGATAGAATATTTTTACAACTCGCTAACGGTTGTTCAAAATTAATATTGAATTCGTAGAAATAATGTATGACATGTTTTCATTTATGTTGTTTCTTATGAAAGGAAAAAATAATAATATTTCAAAATCTGACAGCTTGACAGTGAGATGTGAACTAACGTTGAAATATCCAGAATATATATATATATATATATATATATATATATATATATATATATATATATATATATATATATATATATATATATATATATATATGTATTTAAAAATGAAACAGTAACCAAGTGAAATTCGACCTCATTTTATAATATTTATAATACTGAATTACTTGGATATTTTTTTGGAAACTGACTAATAAAAGCATGTTTTAAAAACTACAATGAAGTGAAATTCATATTAATTTTTACATTTGTTAATTGAAACAAAATTAAGTATGTTAAGTTTCATATACCTCATTCTAATTTAAGTTGTTAGGAGATGTTTTTTCATTATGGTGTAAGTGCGAAGATAGAAGAGCTATTAAAAAATCAAATTAAAATACGTAATCTCTTAATTGATTCCAAATTTATATATTATTCTATCAGTACTTTCTATAAGTTTTAAGCATGTTATACAACAAATGCTGCATTTATGTCCCCTTTAAATATCGACTTAAAAATGTTTGACCTTTGGTGTTCTCAAAATATAGGATGACACAGAATAATTATCACTGGAAAATAACCTCATGTTGTACCTACGGCAACAAAAATTATAAAAGGTTTATGTTCCACATGGGATATGATTAACGTGGATTTCTAATAAGATAGATTTACTCATTATTTTGTTGGTATTATCTTGTTAATCCTAATTGATAATCTTCACACATATATTAAATTGTTGGATAATTCTGCTTAAATTTCTGCAATAAATTCTGAATGTTAATGGATGATAATAAACTGCATTCATTATTTTATCAAAAAATGGAATTATATTAGATTTCCTTTTTTTATACTATTTTATATTAGAATAAAACTATTAGTTCTTAATAGGGTAAATGTCAATGTAGAACTAATTTGTGATAGAGAAAACTTAAATATTCATTGTTAATCATGACGTTAAATATATATTATTACATGTATAATGATAATTTAAAATTTAAATATCTACATATGTATTTGTTGGACGTACAATGGACGTACAATGTATTTTGCTTGAGGACTATATTATATTTTAATCAAAATGTCAATGCAGTTTAAAATTTATTATCCATATTAATACTATATTAATTTATATTTATATTTTATAATAGTTAATGGTAATTATAAAAGATTTCAAGTTTCTGGAAATTTAATATACAGATTATTTTAATAGTAAATAATTCGTTCAATTACCAGTATATTACAGCAAGCAATTTAAAGCTCTGATCTAATCCTGAAATATTAAAATCAAATATTACATTATTAGAATACTTTAATATTGTTGAATTTAATTACGAAAATTATAATTCTTAAATTACTTTTATATTGTTATATAGATAATTATTAATTTAAAGCAGCTTACGTACAATGTATTTTGCTTGAGGACTATATTATATTATTATGTAAATAGCAGCAGAGCTTAATACTTCAAGTATATACATTCAAACTTGGTAAGCGAGATTCTATAAATACAGTAGAATTAGGCTTAACAAGTACATCCCATTAGTAGTTTGCATAACAGGCAGAACAAATGGTAAAAGATTGTCTGGCTTAACGAGGGACAGTTTTTAAAACAAGTGGTAAGGATAGGTGAAGTCCTGGGTTCCTGGCATGTTACATCAATCTGTGTTTATTCCATCAGCATCGTAGTGTTGTGTGGGATCGCATATTTTTTCTAATATATGTTTTTGTGATTAAAAAGTTAATTCAATCAATTATTAGAAAGGAGATTTAGAAAATAGATTTGTAATTTTTTGGTGAAAAGTTTACTAAATCCTTGCAAAAATGTTTGTGAAGATAAAAATCTCATCATAACACCTATAAGGGAGTAAATATAACCATGGAAATGAAACTTCGAGTGATTGAAAAGCAAAGACGCGTGTCTGATGTATGACGCCCTTACAATCGGCTTACGTCAACGATTTCCTCTATCCTGAAAAAAAAAAAAAAAAAAAAAAAAAAGGAGATGATTTTTCACAAGGAGTAGCAAGTATGTCTTCTTAGCGATTAGGTATTCTCGACGACGCTGAAAGGTTGCTTCATATTTGGATAAATGAAAACATTTACAAAAAGACACTATTAACGAGAACACTATTTGTAAGATTGCGAAAATGATTTTCGTCTACTCTATAAAGAAGATCCCGAGATCATCAACAGAAGAAGGAGAATTTAACAGCAACGAAGTAAGTTTCGAGAAGTTCGATAAGAGAACCGCCATCTACAATATATATGATGATGCCGCAAACTCCAACACAAAATTCACAGAGAACAGAATAGGAGAACTGCATATTTTCAAGAAGATCATAGATCCTGAAGGTTACTCGTGGTGACAGCCTTTTAATTTTGATAAAGAATGTCTCTATTGGAAAAAGATGCCGAAATTAACTTATATAACGGCATATCAGAACGCATTATCATGCCATAAGCTAATGAAAGACCCTCTCACGATGCCATTTTGGGCCAATACAAGTGGTGATTTGAAAGCAAAGTTGCTGCTTGTTTTTCATTCAGAAACTGCACAAGACTTCAATAAGCAGTCCAGAATTGGAGGCTAAATGTTATGTGGAGGTTTAGCAAGAAAAATCTGAGGACATTTGATCTTTTTACTCAGCGAAACAAGGAAGTTCTTGGTGGATAAAAATTTTGTTTTGATGAATCAGCCAATCCCTGTCTTTGTTAGTATGGGAAATGCTCCTGCCTATCTTCTATGCCTAAAAAAAGATATCCTTGCTGAATTTATAAGTTCATCAAGATCGAGCTTCTTATAATATAACTTTTTAATTCAACAGCATTCCTTTATTCCAGGCTATAGACCAGAAAGTTATTTCTGACTTTTAGAAGTTCTACACTAAAGCTTTGTATTAGCATTGCTTTCAGGTGGCTGAAACGAAAACCAAACTCATTATCAGAAAATTTAAGAAAAATTCCTTCTAAACTGTTGCTTTATTGAAGGTGATCGACAAAGCTTGGGTAGAAATCACCAAGAAAATTGCAACTTCTGCTTGGAGGAAGCTTTAGTCAAAACGCTTTATCGAATGTAATTTTGAGGGGTTCCATATAGTACCTGTGGAACTTGTAATCAACTAGATTTTATCTTTGGCCACTATTATAGAGTGTAAGGTGGATGACAGACATATCATAGAGTTTGTAGAAGAGCATAGCCAAGATTTTATCATTGAAAAGCTTATTTAGCTTCATTGTGTTTCTCTTCAAGAATATTTGGGAGAAAGTTTGTCAGAAGATGATAAAGTAACGGAAAAACAAAAGTTTTTAGGCAAAATATGAGAAAGGCTGATAATGTGAGAAATTGTTACATATTACATTGAAAAGCATATCTCTATTAAGGAAGTGGATATGGCCAATAAAAATTTATTTAAGGATGATAGTGTGTAGTGTTTTTGCCAAATTTTAAAGCATCAGTAAAAACATATCTATAAATCCTTCAAGCCGAAAATAGCTATGTATGTATTATATTTATTTCAATTTTTGTTTTCTGCAAATATAATTCGCCTCCCAGGCCTACGGTGGAAGAAAAGATGAAGATGATTCACTCTCCTTAATAATATGTAACTAATTTTCTTTGAATAAATGTTATACGTTGCAGTTTCGAGTACTTTTTTCGACATGGAACAAATTATCGCATTTTATATAATTTATATGAGAAAAAATGTTTCCGATTACGTGTTTTTGCTCTACGTGTATAATTTTGAGGTGAATTATTGTCTTTAAGTGAAATTACGCTGTGGCTTTATTAAATTCTGTAGTAAAGGTAAAAAATTCATTTTATATGGCTATTCAATGTTTAAATTTTTCATTTGAGGAAATATTGCCGCTAAATTTAAATTTATTAAGTAGGAAAATTAAACAAAATTTCCAAAATATTTCACTTTATTTTGGAAAATTTTCAAACTGAATAAAAATAACATGATTTTAACAGTTATATTGTTTTATTCAAATATATAAAACATTTATCAAGCGGTTATTTGATTTTATTATAAAATATTTGCACTTAAGCGTTTGTTTCACATGTTTTCAAAGAGTTGTATGTAGGCATATTATCTTAATTTACAGTAATAGTTTAAATTTGTTATCCTTTTAATTTGCAATTTGGTAATTATAATGAATAAGAATTGAATTGAAATAACTGATAAATTGAATTTCAGCTTAGTATTATCGAATAAATCTCAATAACTCTTACACATTCTTAAAAATATTTCCTCTACTTTACATAATATTTATTTTTTATAGAGAGTATTTTAAGATTTTAGAGAAGATGATTAATTAAAAGAATGGAAAATGAACATTCACATAAGCTAATTTGGAGATGCACATGATTTGAAAATTGCAAATTAATAAATACTAGAAATTAATACCTATCTATCAATAAATAGAATACTTCACGCTGTAGATTATGAAAAAAGCAGGACTTAGTGTAAAAATTATAAATCACTAAGCATTATATTAGTAAATGATATTAAGTCATGAAATATAACATTAATTCGCTAGTTTCAAGTAAAGAGAAATCAAATATTTTCTATGAAAGTATTGATTCACATTTATAAAAGAATTTTTCTAATTTTATTTGAATAACATAGAGTAGTTGAGAAGACCAAATATATTTTATATAAATGATAACAATGTGATGAGTAAGCTGACAATTTATTCCTTGTCAAATGTAATGGAAAATATTAAACATGCCATATAAAATTAACTGAATTTCATTTGGAATATAGGCAACTGACTTAAGAGTATATTTCTATGCATACATACTATAAAAGACAACTATTATTTGCTTCTGAATGGAATAAATTTTAAGAGATTTTTCATAGATCTACAAATTCGAAATATTGCTATTTCCTCTTCCATTAACATTTTTTCTTAGATTGTATCAGTCTATCAAGGGAATGATTGTTTCAGTTCCCTTCTAGGGTTTGAAAGACTGTAAAAGTTCAGATTTCACTTTAAATTGTAGATATAAGCCTCAAGCGCAAAAAGGACTATTGAAGTCCAAAGAAACTATATCAACACAAATCAAATCAAACCGTTTTAATTCTACAATGTTAATTCCTTATTTTACAATGTAAAATGTTTCTGGAAAAATAAATTATATTTTTGTCTGTAATGTTAAATGCTGTGATTTCAATTTGTTACAAGTAGAAACTATTTAAATTGGACACATAAAATTTTGTAAATAAAAATGAAAACATTTTGAAATTATACTAATCAGTGGGAAACTTTTTATAATTTAGATGTTTCCAGAATATTTTTTTGGAATTTTTCCATCAATATTATATAAAATTTAATGGTTTACCAGTATAATAAGTATTTATTATAGAAATACTTCATACACACACACACACATGCAATTAAACGAATTACCAACTTTTCTTCCAATGTATTTCTTTTGAATTACACATTAGTATGAGCGGAACAATCATTTCAATGTTTACATGCACAAATGACCTACTTTTTATTATTACTATTGATTTCTTATATCTTTTAACCAACTTACTTCTTTAATTTTGTAAGGTTACATTACTTGATAAGTTTAAATATTCTATTATTAAAGATTAAAAGCTGCATGGATGAACAGATTTATACTTAAAGAAAAAAATTCATTCAAATATTTTTTGTCACTTTTTAATATAAAATTGACACCAGAAGTATTTCAATCATTTAGCAGTTTTTAATATACTAAATATATTGTTAAAGTAGCTCAAATAATTGCAAATATAGCCACTCTTGTCATTGAAAGTAATTACTTGCCCTTTTTTAAAAAAATATTTATAATACAGAAATCCATATCAGTAAATTCAATATGATTGACTTTTTCTTATACTTCTATATATATGCCTACAAATTTATGTGTCATTAATTAATATTTATTTTTTTAAAAGCTAATCAATATAGAGTTACATTCAATGTTAATGAACAATTTAAAGTGACAAAAATCAAGAAAAAATAACTATAATGCAATTCATAAACATAGTTTAATAAATGTTAATGAACAATTTAATTATAAATTTTTTAAAAAAAATTTTATTAGTTAAATTAAAAATCTTTTTCAAAACTTTTAATAATTTTTATTAGTTAAAAATTAAGAAAAGGAATTTAAGAATAAAAACAATCAAAAAATTATTAGAAATAAGTGATTATTAAAAAAGATACATTGTTTTTTGCAAAAGAAAATATAATGTAGTTATAATTGAAAAATTTTACAAAATAATTGTTTCACGATAGAGAAATTTATTTTCTTCCAAGAAATGAATTCCCTTGTTTATTTTCCTTGTGGCTCAATCCTCAAACAAGATTTTGGATTTTTAAATTTCAATAACAAATAATCGTAGCTTTGTTAATATAAGGAAAAGTAAAAAAATATATAAGGATTTATATTCAACATCATTATTTTGAGTTTTTTTTATTCTTGGAAGATTTTACATTGTCTATTATTGTTCGACACACAACATATGTCGCAAATGTTTCGATTTTCGGGAATGAATATATACTCTGAACACAAATAAAGGTTACATTATATTGAATACCTATGAAATTAATTTTGAAAAGATTTTTGCACCTATTAGTTTATTATAAGAGCGATAGTTTATTTAAGAATAGAGAAACTGTTTGAAATATTTATTAGTTTTGATATTTTGAAATATTTTTTTTCGTTTGTTGTGTATTTGTACTAGTTATAATGACAAAGTTTTTACTACAATTTAAAAAAAAAATTACAAATAGGAGTCCTCAAAAATTAGGTTTTTGTTAAATTCGTTCATATTTGTGTTTTTATTCCTTTAAGGCATTATGAAATACATAAAATATTTCAGAAAAGAATTGGTATTTTTCTAAGAAAACCATGTTAATGAAATTTTTTTTCCCAACGGTGGGCACTTGGGAGACGAACGCTATGTGACAACAAGGCCAGAAACTGCTACTCATTTATCGTTACCCAGCGCGGGCACCTGTGTACCAAGTCACGAAGACAAGTAGCGTTGCCTACGCCTTACCAACCCCCCTCAAAGACACAACCTGCGCACCAAAACTTCTTTCTGGAATGAGTCATTTACATAAGGCTGACCTACGACCAACTAAAGTTGAAATTTCTCCCTCCATTTCCTGTCGCCTGCTCGGTGACTCATTTCAGTCTCTGTACGAAGTTATTTTGCATGTGTGTGTAACAAGCCTTGTCTTAAAATATTCATTAAAAGTATTATATTATTTAAAGAAATTTTATAAAAATGCCATTCAAGTGTTCAACTGTCAATTGCCGATCAAACTACTATAAAGAATCAAAGGTATCTGTTTTTAGGTTTCCTAAAAATGAAGATATGTTAAAGAAGTGGCTGGCTGTTATTCCTCAAGAAAATATAAAGGTGAGGAAAAATTCTTGGGTAAGTCTTATTTTATTTATTTCAAGTAACAATAATTAAATCTTTAGTGAAATACAGTTATTTTTAAAATTTAAAACGCATGCTTGTGGCATAGATAAGAAGTATTAAAGTTAGTGCTATTTTAATCAACCATAATTATATGTTTCATCTTATAAAAATTCTCATTCTGTAGTTTATTTGGCTCTAATTTGTAAAAATTTCAATAGATTCGACAATTACTAAAAATATCACCGATTTAATTAATCAAATTAATTATTTTTAATCATATATGATTATTGGTATATTAAGTTTTACTGTATTTATTAAGACATTTTTGTAACAGCTGAATTATTATATTATAAATTAATAATTAATTTAGAAATGAAATATTTGAGAATATATTTATTTCACATTTTGTATATGTGAAATAAATAATAGTGGTAGCAGTAATTATTCAATATACTTGAAGAAATAATTATTATTTACGTTCTTATTTTGTTAATCTACAATATGAAGTGGAAATATGAATTAGATATTACTTTAATTATATGATATACATAATTTAAATTTTGAAATAAATCACAAATTTTATCTCTTAGATAATTTCAATTAAAGTTTAATATTTTTCTACCATTTAAAATAGAGATTATAATTATTGCTTGAACTTTATCAAAATGAAAGATGTGAAGTAACCAAAACAATTTTATAAGTGTCTTAGATAAAATTCAACTAAATGCATATTGTTTACATTTATCTTAATAGTGTTTTTTCTTCATTTTTTTCAGGTTTGCGTGAATCGCTTTGCAGAGAGTAATATTATGAGATATTCAGAACTATATGTAGAGAAAATTTGTAAAAAATTAAACGCTCTCTTACGACACCCACGATTGAAGTTAAATGCGATTACCTAAATAATCGAGAGGAGCCAGATGTTGAAAGATGAGAATAATCAGAATTTAGCTAGTGTCTTAGAAGAAAGTATTAAAAGTGAAAAAAAAAACTACAGGGATAAATTTTGCTTTAAAGATTTAAGAGAACTCAAGAACTGCTTAAGTAAGTTTAAAAATCCATCATCATCATGGACTGTTGTTACCAGTAAGGATATAAGTAAGCTATTATTGATAAGTCCTTCAAAAGTTCTTTTTCTTGAATCATCGGTAACAGTTGACGAAAATTTGAATTTGGTAAGTTCAATTAAAGGAGTTCAAATTAATATAATAAATAATTTTAAATTTTTCCTGTTAATCATATTCATACTTTAGATAATATTTTACAAGCATCAGAAATTTTTTGAAAAATTTAACGATAAGAATAACTTATTTCCTTAGTGTAAATGTGTTATTAATGAATTGTGAATTATTTGTGAATGAAAATTTATTTGTTTGCCTAGAAGAACAGATTTCTCTGTTGCAATATTCTTTAAATATTAAGAAATTGCTAGCTTTTTAATTTTATGCTCCATGCCTTTTTTATATCACTCCATTGTTCTAAATTTTTTACATAAAAGCTCGTATTTAATTCGTCCACATCCAGCAGCATTGAAACGTTTATTTGGCAATTATATAGCAAATCCTTTAAAAAAGCAGAACAAGAATAATTATTTTTATATATTAGAGACAAATATTCTCACTTTAATGAAAAGAACAAAAAAGTAGTTTTAGTAATGGATGAAATTCACATAAAAGCTTTATTAGATTATAAGGGTGGTAATTTAATAGGATATTCTGTAAACTCTGATGCTGTATCAACAATAGCTTATACATTTATGATTCAAAGTGTTTGCTCAACTTACAAAGACGTATATGTATATCCAATAAAAACAGTATCAGGTTAAATTTTGCACCAGTTTCTATTTGATGTAATAACTGGTTTAGAAAAAAATTGGTTTTCATATCTTTTTTATATGCAGTGATAACAATGCTGTTAATAGGATAGCTATGTCCTTGTTTTTAGCTTATCATTCTCTCCAAACTAAATATAATCATCCCATCGATTCAAATAGATCATTACATTTTGTATTATATTCTGTACCTTTACTTAAAAATATAAGGAATAACTAACTTAACTCGAAAAATTCAAAAGTAGTGTTTTACTATCCAAAATTTGATTTGATATTTCCTGATGGAAAATTAAAATGAGCATGCTTTAACAACTTGAAGGAACTGCATGAAATATAATCCATTAATACTGTCAAATATTGTCACACCCTCTCTTCTAAATCTCTTTGTCCATCGAATTTAGGAAGGTAAAAATGTAAAATTAGTTCTTCAAATTTTTAATTGCCATATTTCAAAAGGTCTAAAAACTACTGGACCTAATATCGATTTACTTAACTATGAAGAAAAAGCTACATTTATAAACCACATAACCACTTGGTAGGATATCATTAATGTAAAAAGTGTTTTTGAAGGGAATGTAAAAAGAAATGAATGCCAAAAACCACTTACTGATACATATACTGATAAAAGTTTAATCTTTTTTTTAAAAAAAAAAACATTTCACTATAGTTGAATAATTGGAAAAAGTGGTGAAAGTGATACAGGAAAATTAAGTGCAGAAACTCACTTAGAACTAATGCATACTACAAATGCTCTTCTAGAAATTGTTCAAAATATTAAATGGGGAATTTGTTTTAACAGGAAAATTTTAGACAGATTCTCTTAAAGAATGTTTTAGTCATTATAAACTGTTGGCTGGATGTGAATATAACATTTCTTTCACTTAAATATTCGAAAAAAGAAACTAAACTAAGAATCAAAAGCCTTATTCCTTTAACATTAAACTCTGCTGTTCATGGAAATGTGGATATTAATTTAAATATTATGTTGATGAAAATCTAAATCTTGATATTCTCGACCCAAAAGAATCCATGTTTAAATTGAAAATAAATTCAAATGATTTTAAAAAATATTCTCATTTGTTATCTGTTTTAATATACATAGAAGTCTATTACGTCCATTCGCTCTTGAAAAAAAATTAAATGTGAAATTTAAATAAGCAAAGTTGACGATGAATGTGAAAATTATCTTTTAATCAAAAATATAGATAGGGGAGGTTTAAAATACCCTTGTGACAAAATCATCAAAATGATTCATTTTAATTATATTGTTATTTCTAAACTATTATCTTCTGAATAGGAAAAATATTTTTTGAAGTGTAACAATCATAGATTTATTGCAAGTAAAATGTAACATTAAAAAGCTGAAATTAATTTAACTTCAGAATGTTGCAAACATGATTAGTGATGATTTAGTAAAAAATTTTGTTTTAACTTCTAGTAATATTTTACCCAAAAAATATTTTAAAAAAATTAATGATGATTTAATAAATAAAAAACTTCTTAATTCAAAATCAAAAAGAAAATTACAAACATTAAGAAAATAATATAAATTACAGCGAAGAGTTTTCTGTAGGTAAATATAATTATTAAATTGATGCTGCTAAACTTAAATCGTTACTTACATTTTGCTTATTTCAAGAAATTATTTTGTACATGAAAACATATTAATCACATTTTAATACTTAATTTTAATATTTTAATAGTTAATGATACATTTTAATGTGGAATTGATGTGTTTAATAAAGTTATTTTAAGCATACTGTGTTGTTGTCTTTATTTTTATTATCTGAGAAAGTTATAAATTTTGATATTTTTATGTAATATTTAATAAAAAAAGATAAAAATGCAATAAAAGCAAAAGTTTAATTTAATTCAGTTATTTGTATAATGAAAAATATGAATGGATTTATTTTTTACAAATTTAATTAAAAAATATTTTTTTTATATTTTTGGTATTAAAGATTTAATATATGCCTATATATTCAATACCAATAGACGAAGTAACGTATATATTATCAGATTAAATGATACAAATTATGTTTAATAAAATTATTGTGAAAAACTTTAAAATTTAGAATCCTTGTGTTATGAGATATCATAATAAATTTATTTTGAATTAAAGAGAAATGTAGCAGGAACATATTTCAAACATGATCTTAATAATTTCATAAATTCAAGTTACTTAAAAATCTTATCAAATTACAAATAATGGTTGATAAATTAAAAAATGATAAAACTGGGAATTTAGAGAAAAATGAAACAAAATGCATAACATTTTATTATAGTTATTAAAAGCATTTTGAACTTAAGAATTACAAATTCAATTGTTAAAGTAATATTTTATTTATATTTCTTATTTTCTAATCACTTAGTTTGGCAAGTTAAATCTTTTGTTTTGTTCAACTCTAAAATTTTAATAAATGTAGTATTATAATAAACTGAAACATTTTTTTAAAAATTCAATCGTTTAAATAAAGGAATGGTCTTAGAGAAAAAATCTGTTTAGTTTTTTATTTTATTTATTACAATTATTTAACTTAGATCTTTTAACACAAATATTAAAATTTTCCAAAAAATTATCAAACACAGATTTATCAAATAGTTATATAGTTACCTGTGGCGCAGCTCAAATAAATTGAACATTTGTCGATATACATAGCAAAAAGTGAGTTATATAGATCGCCATAAAGGAGATGAAACAACCAGCCTCAAATGGATCATTCTTCATAGCGGTGTGCAGGCCTTGTCTTTAGGGGGTGTTGTCCGCATCACCACAAACGCGTTTATAGGATGGGGCGCATTCATTCATCAACATTGAAAAAACGACAGAAAAACACAGAGAGAATGGAACAATGAAAATGAAAGTATCATTCATGCCCGAACCGGGATTTGAATTCGGGACCCACAGATTAGGATGTAGGAGCGCTAACCACTCAGCCATCGGTTGGCACCCTATTAATATAATAACATTAGCAATATTCAAGATGTATATGTTACGGTGAAAGCGATTAATCCGGTGATTGTGTATAATAATCAGTGATTATATTCATAACCACACTAAACTAAATAAATGTGATAAATCATTGAATTTCTGTCACTTTTACCAATAAATATACACAATCGCCAACTTATAATGAGGAATGTAAATTCAAAATATTTTGTAGAGGGATGATAATTTACTTCGAAAAAAATATTTTCAAATAATATTAAATATTTCATTATTAAGAATTCGAGGAACATCCTGATGTCTTAGAAAGAAGTTTATAATAAACTTTCAATTTAAATAATGGTGGGTTTTTTGTACGTTCTTTTAAGTGGATATTTTAAAACAGATGTATAAGATAATAGCTAAGTCATATATATATCTGGCGTAAAAAGTATTGAAAAGTAATAAATGATCGCAACAATTAAAAGTATAATAAAGTCTAGCTTGTTATTTCAATAAATATTTTATTTTATGTAACCAAAGCAATATTTTAAATTAAGTATTAAATAACAATCATAGATAAATTTTGTGAAAAAGAAAAAAAATTTAGATTTTTATAATTAATAAAAAAGAGCTTTCACATCAAAAAACACATACTAAACCTATGTTCTAAAAATACTATTTATTTATATTTTCTTGTAAGTTAATTTATTTAGATACATTAGACTGTTATGACATTTCGAAGCATACAATTTTTCCAGATTTGTTTCATATTTGTACCAATCAAACTTGCACTCTCTGTTTGAAACACGTTAACACACTGATTTTCAGATAATTAATTTTCTAACACAATTTCAAAGCGATAATGCTTAAGAAAATCCTGAAGCAAAATAAAGTTTGTTTCGGAAATTGTGAACTGATTTCAGGTATCTAAGAATATCTTTTTGGTATCTAAATAACTAAGAAAGTTTTTTTGTTTTATACCTAAAATATAAATAACTTAGTTTTAAATTTCTAATATCATCTCCAATAAATATTTGGACATTTTAATGTCTACGTATGGTACTTGTAGTTTAACAGTGTCATCAATGTTATCGGGAAAAAAACTTAAGATTTGAAGCTTTCAACGTCTTTCTTTTGCAAGAGATTCATAACTTTCTTTCTTTTCTTTCATAACTTTCTTTTTTTCCAAAACTTTCTTTCATTTTCTATATTTTTCATTCTCTTGACTAGTCAAAATATCTGCCTGGTGCTAATGGATCATATCATCATTCTCATTCATTCAAAATCGTAAAATAATTTGCTGGTAAAATGTCATTCAGCAATAGATCATTAGTTTTTTTAACATATGAATAATTTTCTATTTCCTAGTTAGTTTTATTAGAAACATTGCTAACTGCTCCTAACAAAAGCTGAATAACTTTTTGTTTCTAAGCAATTTGATAAGAGTAATTTGAAAAAGAAAAAAATTTAAATGTATAGGAATTCCAAATATTGCTTCAAAAGGAGTGCACTTGATACCTTCGTAAAATGATATACTTATCATAAGTTGCAAAAAAATTTCTTGCCGTACATTTATTGGTTTTATCTTTCCAACCAAGAAGTTAGCATATTTTCAATGTCACACTGAACGATCTTATATTATACATTAACGACTGGGCTAATATTTTACAAGTACAATTTTAGAATTCAGCCACATTAAAGAAGCATCTTTCATGAATTTATTATTGAACTTGAGTTCATTTTCATTTTGAAGAGTACTGGAACCCAAATAAAGGAAAAATATCATTAAAATTGTGCACAATTTCTGCACGTTTCTCTTTTAAAGAGTTCCACTGTATGAATTTCTTCACGTTGTCTTGATATAAATTTGATATAATATAATATGATTAAATATAAATTTTAAATAATTTTTTTAGTAGCAACTTCATGTAAGTTGAATCATTTTACATTTTGAGTTCCTTTTCTCAGAGATCAAATTCATGCATGGATACTTTGACTTCTTTTGAAAACTTTCTCGCAAGTTTAAGTAAATCATCACTATCTCACTATTAACCATTTTGGCATATTCTTCAATGCCTTGGTCTCTCCGGGAGAGATCTGATGGATAATCCACTTATGGTACTGGACTTTTTAAAGGTGTATGCGCTCATGGACATGGTCTAGCACTGCTGACCTCGGGGTCATGCACCAAAAACAACCATTTTGTACTTTTTGAAGTTCTTTTAGCATTCTGTTTCTGCTATCATGGCTAATTGATAAATGTGTTTCATGAACTATGGTAACTATTTATATAATAATGTTGAAAAAACTACTACAAAAATAGTTAAAAACCTATATCTGTGAGTGCTCATGATAGTAGTCATGGGAAATAATGAGAATGAATTTAAAAAAAATTATGGTCTTTTAGAGCATTTTCAAGAACGAGTTAATTTTTTTATAAATTAACCAGCAAGTGTGATTATAATTTCAATAATCTTTCACGTTTACCAAATGTGATGGTGCTTATAGTCACTTAGCCTAAAATTTATCGTAATCATTTATTGATAATTATACCTAACGTCAAAAAAGTCTGGATGTTTATTAGATTTACTTTGTAATAAGCTTCTAATAAAATAATGGTGCACTTTAAAGTAAGTTCGATGACATTTTATTTCCCAAGTGATTCTATAAAATATCTTAGAACTGAAGAAGAAATACAGGCTTAAATATAAATAATTTAATAGCTTTTCTCATGAAATCATTATCTGAATTAAAAAGGAATAAGTGATCCATTTCTAAATTATGGTTTACCTATAATTACATTTGTGATTTATGATGGGAATTTTGGATCCGAGACATCTCTTCAACTGCATCTCTGTTGCCTCGACCCTCTTCACCATCGACCCCTACTGCGGCCTTGATACCCTCTATACCGAAAAAGCTGAAGATATGGCCAGTGTTCCAGGCCTTCGGTACTATATGACTTTTCCTGTTCTTTTATTTTCTTTTTGCACTAGTCTCATGACAAAACAACAGTGAGAATTTTAAAGTGTTAACTTTTAATAAAACAAGTAAGAAAATGCAGAAAATTTTCTAATGAAAGTTTAGAATTAAAGGCAAAAAATAATACTGATATTTTCAAATCTTAAATTGCTTTGGGTAATATTGCTGACACATTGAAATTACGTACACATAAAATTCACATAAAATGATGTACACATAAAATTCATTAGTGAGGATATTAGGCATTCAAAATGAAGGCGTTTATCATTTAGGAACAAAACAACCAAAATGTTTTTAGTGGTATACCGGAAATAAATTCTCAATTTGTCAAGAGATGTTTATTTTTCTTAAGGATATCTCAGATGAAGCAATATTGCTTCATCGTATTAGAAAATTAACTTTCTGAAAGTCAATGATATTAAAGATGCGTTTGCAAGACAGAATACAGATCTGATAAGTACAAATATAAAAATCTGGAAAACTTTAATACTAAATACAGTGTTCTTCTTTCTTATCCCCCTTTATTTATATAAAATAAACCATGTCACACAATTAGATCAAAAACAACATCCCATGAATCACCAGTTGCAATTGATCTATGGTAAAAGCAACTTCAGTTCTGGGCGGAACCACGATGGCTGATGTGTGACTTATCTTCCTGGTGTCTGCTAAGCTTTAACAGAATAAAGTAGAATAACCATACCAGGAAAATACTCTCCCGACACACATCGCCCACTTTGTTCAGGATCCCCGTCCCACCACATTGGGGCAGAAAAGCAGGAAAGAAATATAATACTACTCTAATGCATCTAAATAAGTAAGCTTACATGTAAGTATAAATATTTACTTTGTTAGAAAGGTTTAATTTTGTCTTACTAGAACAAGTTTTTTTTTATATATAAATTCTAACAATATAATATTCATATTATTTTCTTTTTCCAGGTTCTTACAAACATAAAAATCCTCTATAAGTACTCTCTCTCTAGTACTAGTTAGTATTTAATTTAATGTTCTATTTTATTTACATGCATATAATAAAATATTTACTGGAATAATAAGCTGAACTTTACTTTACTTTTTAATAATTTTGATCATTTTTCATTTTTAATACTTTGTATAACGTAAGCTATTATCTAATTCGTCTGTCTTAAAATATCGACTGAAATAAGTGTGCAAAAAGGCCTTTGTTACTTAAATTTTAAATTTAAATATTATAAGATTTATTCTAAGTCATCATGATGATCTTCAAATTCTTAAGAGCGAAATGTTTTAATACTATTTGAAAATATTTATTTTCTCTTCAAATTAAAAAAAGATAATTTCTTTACAAAATATTAAGAATTAATCACTTTTTCCATTTGGAGTACTGTATATATACTTACCAGTAAAAGTGATAAATATATATTTAACAGTAAAAGTGATCAATATTCAATAATTTACATACTTACTGAATTTTATGATGATTATGAATTATCACTTGCTATTATAGAAAATTACAGATTAATCAGATTTGCCACAATATATAAATAAAATTTTTTTATGTGCATTAAAAAATTATAATTTTGCATAGTTGCTTATTCGTCTTTCTGATAACTAATGTGTTTTGTGTAAATAACTATTAAATTATATTATTATAATTTTTTATATTATTTATTGTTTAAAATAAAATAAGTTTCATTTTTCTAGTATTTCATTATAAAAATTAATATTATTTTTTTGTGTTTATTCTGTTAAAATTTAGTATGTGGATAATGTAGATCAAACAAATTGTTTTAAAAATAAAACACCTTCCTATACAGTTTATTTGCTTAAATTATTTTTACGATGATAAAAATCATGAATTTCGTGTTTATTTCAAAACACTAGTGAAAAAAAGTTTTAAATTATTTTTCATTTCCAACTTATATCAATAAAAGGATTAAAATTATTTCATTTAATTTAACAATGCATTGAAAATTTTAGAATATTTAATGGGTCATTTATGTTTGGGAGGGAGGAGGTAATTTAGTGTCCATTTATGAAGGAAGTACTCCATTTTATTTTTAAAAAAATTGAAAGATAAAACTTTGCTTTTGTTGCAGTTTTTTGCTCTTCTGATGTTACTTAATGATGCTGAAAACAAAGCTTTGCAGCAATTTAGAAAAAATATTTTTTAATGCTATTTTACTCAATAAATTATTATTCAACATATTGGATGGCCAATAAATATGCATTTTGTTGTTCATGAAATAATGCCTTATCTTCCTAAGCAGGAAGCTATAAGAAAAATTTCAATTTCTTGAGGCTTTGAAAAGCTGCATTTTAAGTTTTTGTTACAATATCTATTTTTAAATCAATTCATAAATATGAGATAGTTTAAAATTTATACTATATTCTTCATAATTGAAATTACAGTTTATAGTTACTTATTCATTTAATTTAAAATATATGCTTAAGTAATATATATAAATGGAGCATTAATTATCTTTAATTTAGAAAAATATTTGAAAATGTTCATAATAAATTGGTAAAAGGCAGAATTTATGGGAATTTATACATAGATTATTGTTGGTAGATATTGTAATTGTCCAAGTAATGGAAAGAATAAGTTTTCGATCACAGAAAGATATTTACATGCAAGCATCAAAAGCCTTACAAATATTAAATTGAGCTTGATAATGATTAAATGGGTACAAGCGTTCATTAAAGAAAGAACACAGATTCAGTTATTTTCATTGAATTAGAATTTACAAGTTTTTGAAATAATATCTGAACAAACAAATGAATTTAATTGTTATACTTGTGTTTATTTTCTATTAATGATTCCTTGAAATTTACGTTAATGCATTATGCAAAAATCTTTTATGTCGGATGAGATGATGTGTACAAAATTTTTGATATATTGTTACACTCATAAAATATGAATGAAAAGTTTAAAAAAACTCCTTTCTAAAAGAGTAAAATGTTAATAAATTAAGCACATGTTTCGGTATTAAAATATATTTCATTTTATTTATATTTTTTAATGTAACTGTATTTCTTAATGCCACTCACGTTTGACAAAATATGCTTATATTCATTATCTTGTGTAAAAATATTACGTAGTGGGTTATTATTTCTTTTACTTATTTTTCAACTATTTTTAAAAATATTTGGTGCACACTTTGTTGTATGTGTATCTTTTCATCATTTATTTTTCGAAATGAAAATAAAGTATCTTTCTTCTTGTTTTTAAATATAAAATTTGTTATTGTGGCTTATTCCTCGAGATCTAACTGCTAGTTAGACTATATCCAGAAAGTTATCAATCCTCAAAAAATCATTAACAATAAGAGGTGAAGTAACAAGCTCCTCATAACAAAGCAATACACAGTGGAGGAGATGCCTGTGCAGAAGGGCACTTGGTGCACTCAAGAAAATATTTATGTTCCTCAATATAAATAAAGAGCTTCTTATATTTTCACTGATAAGCCTGCTGATGTTGCAATGGGCAACTCTATCACTTTCAATTTTATAAAAATTATAATTAATATGAGCTTTTCAAAATAGTTAATATTAATGATAACAAGTAATTGGTTCAAAATACTGATTTTTCGACATCACTCCTAAAATGAGTTTTTTATTTCCTTTAAAATTATTAGAAACTTTCACTTGTCTATTGTGAATTCATAAGAGTTTCCTTCAGTCAAATAACATTCGTTGTTCAAAAAATTACAATATTTTTGATGAACATATATCAGTCATTGAACAAAAAAAAAAAAGCTGTTGTTTTAAAAATTGTGTTTAATAAATTAGCGTATAGTGAATTTTTATTCCTGAATTGGCAGACACATTGAGCATTAATTTTATTAATTACATTAAAGTTGCAAATCATGTGACTAAATTCTATTAAATTCAGAAGTACATTCTTCTTTTATAATCTGTTCAACAGGAAAGGCATCGTTGTTGAAAACATTTTACAAAGCTCCATATCCAAAATAACGTAGCTCATTCGGTTAGGGCCTCTCACTTTGTTCATGAAGTCAGAAAGGTTTTTATCCAGTGTCTAAAATAGTCAATTGATTGTGTGTAAGGTTATCACATTCATATACAATATGATATCCTGTTTCTTCTCTCCCAGGCCATTTTCTAATTAGGGTCTTATTGAAAGCTCCACCATAGGGATTTGTTTTCCTTAACCTATCTAGAGAGTCAATTATGCTGTTAATAGCTTCTTACTTCTTTATTAATAATCCAACAGTGGATGGACGAGATAATTATTTCTACCTCTGTGCCAAAGGGATAATTTATGTTTCTTCAATTAATTTACTTATCTTGAAACGACAAGTCTTCCTCAGTGATTTTATTTGCATGAGAAGTGATTTTAAATCTCAAGAAATAAGGTTCATCAAGCGTTGTGTGAATTACCGAATTTGGCAAGGTACTCCAGCAGTTTGCCAGGTGCATTAGAGATTTAATGAGGACAATATAACCACAAATTGTGTCATTCACCTTAGGCACGGATCACACAACGCCAAAGGTTATGGGAGGAAGGTCATGACTTCTAACAAAGCTTTTCTTTCTGAAAAAGAGAAAATATTTTTACCTGTCCATCCTT
Organism: Latrodectus elegans; assembly: GCA_030067965.1. Lineage (NCBI taxonomy): Eukaryota > Metazoa > Arthropoda > Arachnida > Araneae > Theridiidae > Latrodectus > Latrodectus elegans. The sequence goes on from CM057812.1 coordinate 21,746,931, forward strand.
TGCCAGATTGCCTGTTAGCTGCTTAAGATACAATTCAATCCTTTTAACATTTACTCATGAAAATATTCATAGTCAGAATGATTGAAAATTTAAACATTTACACGAGTAAGTTATTTCAACATCTTTGAAAATCATAATTAAATGAATGAAACTTCCTGACTGATATTGTAAAACTCTAATGGCTGATAATCAAATTAGTTATAGATAAAATCATCTCCTTAGAGAAATAAAAAATATGAAAGAACAGAAAATACAAATCTGAACTATATTCTATGTAGGTTGTATATAGTAAATATTTTTTACTCTCTTATTCGTTTTTGGAATACATTTACAGTTTTTAACAAGACGAAAAATGCAATCAAAACCGAAAGCTATTGAAAATATAAATCTAGTCAAAATGATTTAAGATATCCTAATATATTGTTATGTAGTGCAGGCAAATCAGGAAAATAGGTAGCTATATTTCTGACAGGTATGGATGCAGAAATTGGAAATGATTTCCGTATTTTTCGATATTTAACAGTAGTTGAGACCAAATTGTTTCTTTTAAATAGCAAAATTCTGCTGCTTGGTAACAATAAACAAGATTGTTTATGATGAAATTTTTAATGTGTTTATAAATGATTGAAATTCTTATACAATAGTTCAATTTATTTACAAGTTATTATAGATATATTTATTAGAAAGTTATTTTTCAATTTTTTTCTCTGTTTAAATATTTAATTCTGCACTAAACTTTTAAATTATTATCATAAGAGTACGAATTATAGCGACACTGTATTTCCTTCAAAGGAAGAGATTTCTAATATGATATATCACTTAGTATAAATTTTGAAAATGAAGAAAATACTATTGAAATACTTAAAAAAATCAACTAGTAAAAATAATTGAAAATTATTTTAAGAAATAATTTAAATTTTAAAACAATTAGTTGTTTTAAACTTTCAGACAATATTTAATTTTCAGATGAAAATAGTACAAAATCATGCTGTGTGATAGGTAATAAATTGGGTGGAAATTTCCAGATTTTTATGAAGTAGCATAAAGTATGTACGTCAAAGCAATATATACATTAAAACTTAATAAAGGATTTAGTTAAAGAAAATAACATATTAATGAACAGTGTTTTTATTTCTACGTAAAACGTAAAGCATTTATTTATCTTTCTTAATGGAATATCAGAATTAATTAGTATTTAATTCATTTCAACTGCTGTTTTTCATAAATTAACACAGCGAGTTAAAATAATCTTCTATTTTTAATAAGTTTTTATTTATCGTTATGCTGAATAAACTCTTATTGAAATTTATTAAAACCTTTTAAATTTCTTGGTTTAATTGATAGAACTTAGAATGATCACACACATTAAGATGAATCTAAGTGGATACAATGGGAGAGCAATTAAAAATCATAATTACAAATGCAAATATTTTTTAACTATCATTGTACTTTAAAATATTCAATGTTGAAAATATTCAAATTGTTTTTTTGTTAGTTAAATAAATACCAGTACATTGTTTTTGCTATTAAAAAACTTGAAAGTTTGTTTTTTGCAAATAATTTTGAAGTATATTTATGATTATATAACTATTGTTTCACACTCTCACAAAACAGTACGTTTATTAATTATTTTGATTGTTAAAAATTCAGAACTAATTGAAAGTTAATGCCTTATTATTTAATTCTATATGAGAAAGTAAGGTGTTAAATGGAAAAGTAATATGATATCACAAATTTTATATTCATTTATTATTCCTTATTTTAATTTATCAATAATTATTAGTAGATAAAATATTAAGTAAATTCATAGTAAGTATTGTATTTAATTTTTCTCACTAATAGAAATATCTTCTCTAAATACATTTGAAATATAGATTTGATATACATGCCTTAAATATACATTAGTATAAAACGTTAAAGATTAACTATTCTTCAAAATGTGTAAACTAAAACAAATATCAAATCCTCTAAATAAAACAGGATTATATTTTACAAGTGTTTTTTTTAATTTAAATTAATCACACATTACTATTTTTTGGTACAGTAATGCAGATTATTTTCTAATACCTAAATATGATAGTTTTATAAAGCTAATGAAAAATAATATTGCACAAATTAACTAATCATCAGTTTAATAAGTACTTTGTTCTTATATATAATAACTTTTTTACTGCTTTCAAAAATTCTGAAATGAAGCATAAATACAGTTATCGAAGATCTTATTTTACTGCTTAAGTATTTAAAGAAAATGTTACAGATGGAAATAATGAGAAGAATTGCGTAAAGTGGCATTTAGTTTGATAATTAAAAATCAATATTTTAAAATTTTAAATTTTTGTATATTAAAATAATTTTAAAGTATATTTTCTAAACATTTTAATTTAATAATTTACTCAGATATAACAAGTAATATTTATGATAATGTAAACAGTATACCGTATTAATTACATTATTTATATGAAAATAATTTTGTAAAAGAGTTTTAGAATTAAAAAATATGTTACAATCATGCAGTTTATTGGTGATTAAATTGCTTATAGATTTGTACTATAGCAAAAATAATAATTTATGTAAAACAATTTTATATTAATAATTTATATATATATATATATATATATATATATATATATATATATATATATATATATATATAATGATGGGAAATTATGAAATACAAAAAAGTGTATTTCAACTTCTTTTAAAAATGTTTACATTTTTTGATGTGCATAACATTTTATCACATAAAAGTCCTATAAATTTTCTTCTAAATCTGCAAAATGATTTAAAGAAAATTTTCTTTGGTAGCAAAAATCAAAGGATTTATATAATCACAAAACAACGTCAATTTCTGTTGAGCAATTTTCATAGAAATGCTAATTGATTTTGCATAGATAACATTTTTATGAAATTCCACAAATTATAATGATTTTAATATCAGTTGAACTAGTATGATAACTTTGAGTATATTGTTTAACTCAAAATAATTTTATGCATAATAATTTGGTACTCAATTATTTATGTAAAATTATCACTCATAGATTACTACTCTACCATTTCTCATAAAATACTTTTGCAATATTTTATAGAAAATGGTTCGTAGTGAAATAATTTAAAATGACTTCGCTAACTTTATTAATTAATTACGTTCTCTGTGAGAAAGGAAACTGCGTGTTTAACACATATCATTAAAGTACATTTTTATAAAACGGCCATTTGATATTAACTTATTTATGAAGAACTGTATTCAAAGAAAACAATTGCAGCTCAGTTTAACACAGCATGTCTCTTCTTCAAACCACTGGTGGTCCGTGCTAGCCTAGTGGTTAGGGCATTTACCTTCCTTCCGGAAGGGCGAGGCTCAATTGCCGATGTCACCATAGACCCACCGAGTACATGCGATCTACGTGCTCGTTAAATTTGGGGAATCGAAAGTCCTGTGGTCGGTCATTGAGCAGTTACCATGGGTGCGATGGTCTGGAAAAATTTTCTCCCCCTTCAGATCAATGTCCAAATTGAGGGAGTGGATCCTCTGGTGGTGCCATCTATCGGAGAATTTAAACAGTAAAGACGTACTTTTACCTTTGTAGTGCTCTGATTAAAACGAAAGACGCTCTTTACTGACTTAAATTCACATAGCCAAGGCATAACGAGCTTGGCTTGTCCAAGTGTCATAAGCAACAACAATAACACCACTGGTACACAAGAACATTCCCTGACAAACAACTGAATAAAAATGCGACCGTAAGTACCAGACTGATTTGACTAAGCTAACGTGTGGTCACAGTAAGTGTATTTCCTTTGATAGTGGCACGAGTATCTACCCATTTTGTAAAAATTCTGGGAACACCTAGATACATCTGATCATATTCTGAAATGAAACGCCTTTTCTAAGATGGAATTAATATCCAATCAACTTATTATTCTAGATCTTTCATTGTTTACCAAATTTTGGAAGCTGATCTGATATATTTATCAGATGCGTAGATAATAAACAACAATAATATGAACATTTTCAATCCAAAATTTAACTTTTCCGTGATTGCATTATGCAATATCATATGAAACTCTGATTATTTTTAATTAACAGATTCTGATAAGCTGTTATACAAAATTTGAATGTCAAATACTTTTAACAAGTGAAATCGTAAGAAGCTCTTGTAATTATGAATATTTGACTATTCATACTAAGCAAAATCTTTAATTTGTTTAGAATCACTTCGTAAAATTTTTAATTTCCTAAAAGTCCATATTTTGAGGAAATATTGAAAATACATTAGTAAATTGTATACAAAAGTTATAAAGAAATAACGCGAATTTGCAAGAAAAGAAAAGATATTTTTATGTAGCGTAAAACAATCGTATCTGTCACTCAACTATTGTTAATGGTGCATAAACATGGCTTAAATTCTAACTCAAAAATCTTAATCAAAAATAAACCAATTAAATTATATGAAAAATAAACTAATGATGGATTTTATCGTTTTATAAAAAAATCTAAATAACTTCATGCACATAATGTGAAAATACACTTAGGATGCATTTTAAAGGTTTTGTCAGTGTAACGAGATAGTTTCAAATGAGACTACAATAAGCTTTACCATTATTAAAATAAATTATGTAGAATTCATTATAAATTTCATGTGATTATCTTACAAACTATCTGAATTAAATAAAAAACCACAGGTTTCTAATATATTTAAATAAATAAATTAGTAATATATTTAAATAAATAAATTAGTAATACTTGTATTATTAATCTATAAATGATAATGATCTGTGAAAAAATTATACTATCCCTGTAACTGTAAATGTTTTAAATTAAGCCTTTTAAAATGTCTGCATTTAATAATCTTTAAAAATATTATTACATTTTCAATTGTAACCACCAAAACTTTATAATATATTTGTATATTCCTGAAGTAATAAGTTTCATAATTTTCTTGCAGAGTAACAATTTTAAATTTAAAAATGGAGTTTAAATTATATATCAGAAATACGTAATAAATATCTAATATACCTCACTGAATTGCATTATTAAACTTCAAAATATTGCAATTGATTACATATAATTTCTAGCTTTAATCTTAACAACTGTATATATTAGGATACTTAATTAATTTTGAAAATTAAAGTAAAATAGTTAAATAAAAATATAAGCTTAGTTTTTAATTCAAAATTAATTATAATTTTGAGTGGTACCCTAATCCAGCTTGTTTTATCGATAACAAATGCAGCTTGTAACATAAGATAATAAAAAAATCTAAGTTAAATTTCAGTATTTCTCTAAAATGAATCCATTGAGTGTATATTAAAAAGCAAAATATTTTTCAAAGCAATAAACGTATATTTTTAAATATCTTCATAATTATTTAAGAAACACAATTTTTAATTATAGTAACATATATCTTACAAAGGAATCTCGAATAATAATTGTCTATGTATTTTAAGCTCTTGTTATTTTAATGGGTAAAAATGTATATTATTATCATACTTTCTAAATGAGTTAAAATAGGGCATACGAAATCGCATTTTAGTCATATTATAAAAATATTTTTCTTCCAAAAAATTAATGTAACTCATATTATTAGAATTTAAAATATTATAAATGCACCTAGAATTTATAATATTTTAATTATTATGTATTTTGTTTCTTGTATTTGTAAACATATTTTTAGAATATGTGTTGAATATTATGTATACGCGTGATCCGAAGGGTAGATAAAAATACTCCAAATTTTAAATTATATTACAAAGATTAAATATTTCTTTATTGTTCATGAAATCAAATATTTAATATTTATCAACAATATACAATGATATATTATTTCATACATTATATTATATTAAATATAAATTTGCATCAGGTAACTGTAAAATCTGGAATTAAAGTATTTATGGTTCATAGTGATTATTTTTGACTATACAGTCAGTTTCTCTTAAGTGATATAAGCAATAATACATTTTAATTTTTCGGAAAATAAAAAACATTTTTTATTTGTTAAACTTATATAGGAAGTTTTTCTATTTAAATTTTTAATTATTTTTACAATGCATAATATATATTTTAGCATTTTTCCGAACTATTTTACTTATAGTTCTGTGTGCTTACTAACCGACTCACCTCAAAAATGTTTTAAGTAATGTCCTAGTGTTATACATCCGGATCTCGGAAAAAAAAAAGGTTTTTTATATGTGAGTTAAAAAAGTGAACAAAAAGAATTTACAGTCGAAAGAATAAAAGATGCGTTCAATTCTGTTAAAAGCATAAAGGTCACGTTTGAGTCCGACGTCATTTAAACTTTTTTCCTTTAGGCAAAATAGAAATGAAATTTTAGTATGATCGATTTTCTTTAAGCATCAGAAATATCATGCTGCATATTGCACATTCCATTTTTAATTATTAAACCATTCCATTTTTAATTATATTTTTTATAATGCTTTCGAAATAATGTTGGTAAACTATATGTTAATGGTGAATGCTTAGGAGTATTTTTTAAAATTTATAATTAACGATATATTTTGCATAATTGTTCCTCATATTTGTAGTTAAATAATAAATAGGTAACGAGAAAATTTTATTAATAAATAATTAACGATAAAATAGTTGTTTATTTTCAAGAAAACTTTAAAAGGTAAAATTTGTTTCTTATTTAAAATATATCACTCACGCATTTGTTTAGTCTTACATTATTTTTCAACAAACAAAAATTTTTTTAATCTGTTTTAGTAAATTTATCAATTATTCTATAATTCGATTAGAAAGCTTTTACAATCCAACTGTTAGTGACTATGCGAAAAATGTATTTTTCGTAAAATAATCAAAATTAGTGTGAAGAACATTAATAAAAGAATAAATGATCCATATGTCAGTTTAAGAGACTAATTTAAGAAATGTCATAAAAAATTAAAATTGGTTTGAATTGATAAAAAGATATGACAATTTTTTTTTACTCTTTTCCTTTATTAAATTTCTGTTCATAAATAAGAAATCAAATTTATTATGCATTTCAAGTTATTAAAATGATAACTTAAAATAAAGACTAAAACTTCAAAATTTAATAAAATTCTTTAACAATACAGCAATTTTTAATATCATATAAATGTAATCTATTTTATATATAAAGTAAATAATGTTTATAAATCATATTTATTTAATCACTGAATTGAAATAGAAACATGCATATTCAATTTAAGCACTGGGAAAAATAAAAAAATTAAGATACTTTACTTTCGTTAGTGGCATTTGAAATGATTGAAAACTGAAACATTAACATTATTTATAGAATCAAAAATAATGATATTAAAAATTATTCAATTCAAACAACATATGTTTTAAAACTTAATTATGTTAATTATTATAATATGACATTTTGACTTTAAATTTGTCTTTTGGAAGAAGTCTCTTAACATTTTCAGCTATTAGCTATAATATTTGCTTGTATAAAAATGTAGAAAATATATCAAATTAATTTTTTTTATTAAAATTGTGAATTTATTTTGCACATAAATTTAATTTAAATTCTTCATCCCACTTATGTTCATTACAAAATAAAAAAATTGATTACTTAAATTATTATATTAATTTTATTATGTTTAGTAAGGTGCAATGCAAGAATGAAGAAATTTAAAGCAGATCCAAATTTTTTACTTGAATGTAAGAAAAACAAACAATGAATAAATATTATATTTATAAAGAGGAAAAAATGATATTTTGTTTTATGAAAATAAAAATGTAAAAATTTATAAAAATATTTGTTTCACATTTTTGGTAACAGTCTAGACATAATTCACGTTTTAAGATTTGTCATGCGTGTGACAATCATAACATGCTTATATTTTTAAGATCCAACCTGAATTTAAAAACATTTGTTTGAAATTGCAATGGAAAAAAATATTAAAAATTGTGAAATATCTCATCATCTGAAAAAGATTAAAGTTATTTCACAAATTTTTCTTTGTATATAAAGTAACAGACTGTTGCTTAGTATTTTATGTTTCAGATTAAACACACACACATGCACAGATGTTTTAAGTAACATAGTTTGATATTTTAAGCAAAATAATTGTAAAATGAATGTAAACGAGAATTATCTTCACGTGTTTTTCTATGGAGCAAAAAAGATATCGCATTTTTTAAATGCTTTTAGTGAAAATATTTTTTTCTTTATATTTTGATTTAAATATAGATAAGGAATCTGGGTAATGAATGGTTAATTACTTTTTGTTAAGGAAAAGTCAGCATCTTAAAATGTTAGGGAGAATGTTTTTTTTTGTGCAATTATAATTTTAATAATATCTCCGGTAAAGGTTAAACTTTTATTTAAAAAGTAATGTGTCTGGAGTTTTATTTGATAGAGAATAAAATATAAAATTTTCTGAGCAAATAGTTGAGCCACTCAGTTAAACAAGATTATAGTTTTTAATGCAGCTACAGCTTAGTTTGTGTACCATTAAGGAATAATACATAAATATAGTTAAAATAAACAGGTAATCATTTACTTAGTAATTTCGACATAACTTTAGTGAATAATATGATTTAGTAAAGTTATTTAGGACTTACTGAGAAAATAATTTAATTATATTAATTCTATGTGTTTCTAAAGGCTATTTATAAAATCTTCTAAGTTAATTATTAGTATTGTTCGTAATTTTAATATGTTAATTTAAATAATTTTAGTCATAAAAATTGTATGCAATAAATAATCTGATTAAAATTTATTATTAACTAATCACCTGGAAAAATATAATTTACTTTTTTCAAATGTGAAACAAAATGGAATATTATTTTTCATTTGCCTAATGTTTAAACTTTAGAATAATCCATAATATCATTCTTCCACACTTCATTCCTTTTTTGAAGGAAATATTAAAAAAATTTCATATTTTACAAAAATAATATTAGAAATGTTGAGGCTAATACAAATATAATATTGTGTAATTACAAACTATCTTTAAATTAGTCCAAAATATGTGGAATCTCGATTTAATATTATAAATACGGAAATAACAAATTAATTAATGAAACAGGAATCTCGAAAATTAATAAATCGGGTATTGGTTAATTTAAAATTCATACTACATTTTTTACAAGAAACATTTATATAAAGTGATGGGTAAAATCCACTTCAAAAGTTTCCAATTTTAATAGTATTAAAGAAATGAATACGACAAAACAGTTGTAGTTAGCGAGCTTCATCTTAAAAATATTGTTGCCGAGAAAATGAATTTGAGCTTATATTGAAGGTACAGCGAGTCATATTAGTAAATATTTTTCTTATTGTGATATAAATATAAAAACGCAAATAAATATAAATATAATTACCATTTACTTACTTTTCACTTGAATTAACTTTGATTTGAGTTTAATATAAAGCTAGTTTTGAAATATTATTCTAAAGTCGAATCTCACAAATTTTTCTAGATATTGCAATAGAAATTCTGAAAAATTTACTTTACTCAGAAAGGAATTAATTACATATTTACAATAAAAAAAATTAATTATACTTTTTCGTAAAACCACTGAAAAAATTTCAATTAATATAGGCATAAAAATGCACTTTCTTTATATTACTTACAAATTAGTAACAAATTTATTTATTATTTTTTTATCATAAAGCTTTTAGAGCAATTTATAAACATCTGCAAACAATGCTAATTTTTAACAATATGTTGTTTACTTTGTTGTATAATATGTTGTATAAATTAATTTATTATCTTCAGTTTTATTATAAATACGAAAACCCTAAGCGTATAAATTGCTATTAGCTGTGCTGTTTTAATAAAAATCCTGAAGTACTTTATTTTGACATAATTATTATTGAGTTTAAAAATATTTTGATTACTTTCAATCATAATTGTACATTCACAAAGTATATAGTAAATTACAATCTTAAGATATTTCAGAATTCAATTTAACTGAATACTGTTTAATATCTACATGAAACATTTTTGTAAATACTCCTTTTTTAAAAATATTATATTTGTAATTAAGGGAGTCAAATAACTCAAATAACTATTGTTTACTAGATAGGTATTTGAGTAATATAAGAAATAAACGCATATTTCAAATTAAGGCATGAATTCATTTTCATTTTTTTTTAATGATTCTTTTTTAAAACGTATATCGAACTAATACAAGTGCAAGAATAAAAACTTTGAAAATATCGATATGTTTATTAAACATTTCTCATGCTCCTTAAGCTAAACTGTATTAAATGTGTCGTATTAATTATTAAAAATAAAAAGAATAATTTAATTTGATTTCTTATATCAATTAATAATAAATTAATCTAGATAATATTTAAATTTAATTACTTCAAAAACATTTTTGAGTTAAAAATTTAACCTTCACTCTCTCAAACTTGAGTATGCAATTGAAATATTAATACGCGTTGTTATTTTAAGTATATAAAACCATTAGTTTTCATTTTCATTTGTTTGGTTTAATGTTTGCTTAACAGTCACTATTTACACATTATTTGACTGTACCTACATTTTTAAAATGTATTTCACATCACTAGAGAAAACACAAACACAGCGAAATTGTGATTAAAATATTTGATCTGTAGAGCTGAAGGTCATTATTTGCAGAAGAAATATTTTAAAATAACTCTAATTAAGAATGTATCGTAATTAGGGGAAATTTCATCTTCAGATAGCTCATTTTTCCTAAAAAAAGTATATTGAAAAATGAAAAGTGAATTAACCTTTATTGAAACACTCTTCATCACGAAAGTATTCTGGCTATATCATTATCGCTCATTTGATTTTATGTGTTTTGTATATTAAATTTTTCAATAATTACTATACATTTATTATTTTATTGTCTATTGCTATAAAACATCAGCTTTAAAGCTCCCAAAAGAACTATCATTCAGAATAACAAGATTATTGAAAATATTCCTACACTAATATAAGATTCTAATAGATTAGAAACTCATTACAAAAGAGGATGATACCGAAAAAATTAAATGCTGAAGGTATTAAAGGCATAAATTGATAAAACAGTTTAGCATTAATAATCAGATTTTGATAAAATGTGTCGAATCAGCCTTGAAATTTTCTCCTTTATTGTGCCTTAAGAAAATCTTTAAAGACAGAATTATAAGTACTCTGAATGCAATTTGATTTTTCTGGTAAATTATTTCAAGTTATGAGGATTTTCTTCTATACATTCAATTTTTCATTTAAAATATTTAATTTAAGATATAATTATAGTGTGAGACTTTTAATTTTTTTTATTTCTTTGAAAACGAAGAAAAATGCAATATCTGTATGATTTGATAAAAATATTACCATTTATTTAGAATTAATCTTTAGTTATAACTATCTAAGAAAGCTTTTTGTAAACCTCTTCAGTTGTTTCATATCTATTAAAAATATTTACAAGAAAAAAAAGCTCAATTAAATAGGTTAATTCATACAGTTGGATTTTAACTACAGTTTTCCTTACAAAATAGTTATATTTCTCTTCAGTTTTTCATTGACATTGAAATTTTGTGATAATGATTATAACGAAACAAAATGAAAATGATATATACAATCCAAGAATTATTTTTTCATAAATATCTACATTCCGTAAGACAAATTCAACGTTTTATTCTTCAGAATTGACTGCAATAATCATGACGTATAGTTGGCCATGTCAAGATTGTTGCTTGACAATTTATGTCATATGATGGGTTAGATGCATGTATCTATATTTGTTGGACATAATTTGTATATCTTGAAACATTCTAAATCAATTCATATTTTAAAATAAGAGTAAAATTTTTTAAAATTAATCTTATCTTAATCTTTTTTAATTAATCTAATAAAATCTTTACCAGATTTACTTTGTTTGGCCTCCACTGATGATCTTGAAAAAAATTTATTTAAAATTTTTATTATAACTATTATATCTAATTTAATATTAAGTCCTTATATAAAATTACTTCTCATTTGAACGCTGGAAGATGAGAGATAAAACTTAAATAAAATTATTGATATTTATGGAATAGTGTTATAACTAAGTGCAAGCAAAAATTATAGCATAAATGGACGCATAAAATTTCAATTTCGTATAGATTTTAAAATTTGTATTCTATAAAGGAAAGCACAAAAGAATATCGTAAGAATGAAAATTTTTTTTGTAATGGGCAGTCTTTTGTATATAGTCAACTTTTATTCTTAAAAGAAACGGAGTTTAAATAAAGCCAAAAGGATCTCTTTTAAAATAATTGAAAGGAATAGCTTGAAAGAATTGCCAAACTGCACTATTGAGATAATGTTTTCAAACTGCAGAGGGATTCTTTTCTCAGTTGCAAAAATCTTGGATTTCTTTTAAAACCCATAATCCTCATTTTTTAATTTATAATTTAAGCCTTAATATCAAACACATAAGATATTATCATGTAAATTTAGTTTTTAAAACTAATTTCATTGCATTCTCCTATGTCATCTCTGTAGAATATTATAACTTTGATGCTCCTGAGTTAGAGATTTTAATTTAAAAATAAAAAACAAAGTTATTCAAAAGTGTAATTATTTATGCTTAATTTATAACGTGAAAAAATGATTTTTGTTAGCGAAATTTTTAAAAACCTTTTATAAACTTTAAAAAAGAAACAGCTTTACCAATTTTTTTACTTATATATAACTATATATATATATATATATATATATACATATATATATATATATATATATATATACATACATATGTATATATAAATATACATATATATATATAATATATATATATATATATATATATATATATATATATATATATATATATATATTAAATATTTCATAATTTTAGTTTTAGAAAAATACCTCTGTAGGAATAACAAATCAAATTTGAAATAGCTTGGAAAATTTTAAATTTTAAATCTGTGTTTCCTTTTTTTCTAAATTGCAAATAAATATTCTAAGCCTATTTAATGATATTGTGTTGAAACAAAATAACTAGATAGGATTCGTATTGCATGTTGTGAAAGAATGATATTTTTGAAAGTTATATATTCACTCAATTTAACATTATTTTTGCAATGACATTTTAGTTTTCAAAATAAGATAACCAAAGGGAATATTTTAAGAAAACATTTCCTGAAAGATCTGTTTTTCAACTTTAATTAATTGAATTTGCTTTTTTTATGTTATAGCACTTATTTGATAATTGAAACTAAACAGGTTCCAGTTCTATTTCTTATAGTCTCTCTTTTTTTATGGATGATACTTTTGAAGATAGTCTTGAATGTCAATGCCTAAATAGTAAACACTTTTATATTTACAGAAACTTGAGCTATTTCGAATTATTCCTTTCTGTTCATTTGTTTTTGCGTTAATCTCCTTCAAAATTCGCAATTTGCTTTGAAAATTGACTTTTAGGATATTTCATTTTTTCAACGATTTAGACTCTTGTGTGTGAATGCATCACTTCATTCATTTCACCTATGCGAAACATTGGTAAATATGATTCAATATATACTTCAAAATTATGTAGTTGCCTTGACCATATATAACAGTTTTAGTGCCTTTGATATCCAATTGGCTTTAAATAATTCTAATAGCAAATTTGGCCAAATTCTAATCATGCAGAATACGATAACATTGCATTGTCATTGGCACTTTAACCTTTAAATTATTATATTAAATTCGATTCGTGAAAAATAATCTTATCAAACATGCAGTAAAAAAATTGCACAGTAAGTAAAATTTGCCAATCAGATAGTTATTCTGTTCTCATGTTTATCAATATAGAAGTAGAAAAATAAAAATGAAACTGCAGGTGTTACATGTCCGCTTTGGCCAGCAGAGATAGACCAGGTCCATAACTTTTATCCACCCCAAAAAATCTATCACCATCAAAGCATCGTTGTGTAAATCATGTTTGGATAGCCCCAGGCATTCGAGGATGTATTCTGGCGTAATTTGTTCAGCGAAATAGCTGGGATATGTCTCGAAAATTTTAGTGCCCTTAGAAAATTTCAATGATCTGAGGTGACCCCTTTCAAAGCAGGCGAGAGTGCAGTTTGTTCCTATCTCTTAAAGCCATGAGCCAGTGAGCTTCAAGGACGAGTAAATTGATACCATTGGTTCTCTGGAGGGACAATCCATGTGGCTTTAATCATGGATGGAAACAAATTGCAGCCTCTGTTAATCACGAGACCAGAACACCTAAATACTTAAAAATGAAGTTCATATCTTAAGTGAAAATAAAGATTATATTTTAAATATGTGTATTTTGGGTATCACTTATATAACACTAAAGTAAAATGTTGAAATATTTCATAGTATTCGTTCTTTAGAAAAAATTTATGTTTTGTTCTTTATACCTCAAATCTATGTTATAAAGTAGATTTGGATATTAAATTTGTTAAGATCATTTCCTACATTTGATGAAATATTCAAACATTTGAAAACGAAAGTTGTTTCATAATTAAATGGCATAGTGCTTTTTAGAAACCCAAGGGATTCGCAATTAATTTTATACAAATCAAAAAGTTGTAATTAATATAAAACAAGTAACACTTTTGAAAGTATAGCAAAATTCATAATGATACTTCTGATGAATTAATACAGTTAAGAAAATTGTAATACAGTGATATTTCTGATAATGGCTTGAAAATATTCTTTATAAAGAAAAGGGCATATTGATATAGATATACGTCCAAAGAAATTGCACCCATATGGTACTTTCTATTTTTCTTAAATATATATATTTATGCACGCAAAAATATTTTCTAAATTTCTTAAAATTCAATATTTAAATTTTTTTTTTAAGGAAAACATATATCAGACAATGTAACAAAGCATAACTGGAAAAAAGCTCTTTTTGTGTTTTATATAAATGTAAGGCATATGAAATTTTACATTTAATAGAATATAATTTTAAGCGTAATTAAATCAATAATATGTTTTCTTTATAAAAAATATATCAAGAATTTATAAATACAAAAGCAACTTTATGATTTTAAATATGCAAGTTTACTCCCCTAAAAGTTAAGCACTACCAAACAATAAGTCACTTAATTACATTTAATTACAGTTATAGATTTTAGTTAGAACTATTATTCTTACCAAAATCTTTTTTTATTTTCTTAAATGGAAAATGTAAATTTTGCATAATCATAAATAAATTAATATACACTAATTTAAAAGCTTCTTATTTTTCAAATACTTTATTTTGACTTAGAATTATTTCCATGCATATGATTGTTCTTATTTTTCATATAATTCTTACAAGATTATAAAATGAGTTTAGTAAATATGGTATATTTATTTCTGTTCTATTTATGAGATATAAAGAATATGAGAGATAACAAAAATAAGTCAGAATGTGCTAGACTGTCTTTTATTAAAGAACAGCTGCTTGAAGAAAATAGAGGCTTCTAGAAAATCCATTGTCAAGAAAAATTGGTTAAACCACAATATTTTTTCTTCTTTAACGGACCATATCATCCATTTTATGCTTGTTTGCGCTTTCTTTGGTTGAAGCAAACTATGTTCTGCTGACTATGACGGCTTCCTAAAATGAAACATTTCTTTTTTTCTCCTTTTTTTGGATTATTTTCTCTTTATGGTACTATATTTTTCTACTGTTACTAACAGCACGTATCTGACAAACTATATTGGAATAATGCTTAGTATTAGCTTTAATTAGTTTAATTAAAACTACTACAAAATGAGGACATTATTAATGTAATATTGTTTTCTGTATTGTAACATGTAAAAATATTGCTGAATTTTTAAGAAAGTGTGTGTTAAACAATATATAGAGAAATAAAATGTAACTAATATTAAACTACATGAATTCTAAACATTTTTCTCAGAGCTCTTATCTATTTATACTTTATTTTTATTTTCCAATTTTACTATCAATTTATTATTTATTATTATTTTAATGTGTTGGTATATATATGTGCTTTTTCTTTTACTATCACTTTATTGGAAGAACAACCTAAATTGTTATTGCTTTTAATGCGTTTTCATGTTGCTGGAGAAGTTGGGAAATATTCCATATTCTCCATTGATTAAGCAGACAGATTTTTGATTTCCGTTCTTGATGTATGAAAGTATAAAGTCTGAAATATAAAGATTTACAAATTAGTGGTATATTTTCTTTATCAAATTTATATCTTAATAAATAGTAGAATTGCTTAGTTATTTTTAGGGAGGCAAATATATATTTTTAAAATGCATTTTTCAGTTTTCACCTAGTTATCTTTTTCTTAGTTTACCTTTTTCTTATTTTTACCTAGTTATCTTTCAAAGTGAATCATAAATCATTCCATACAACAACTATTTTCACTACATCGAAATTTAACTATCAAGAAAATTATGGATATAATTTAAGAATTTCGTTATTGTTACGATACAAGAAACAATTTTACATTATTTTCTTTGGCTTTTTTACTCTAGACATATAATAGTGTTTTTTGTAAATAGTTACATTTTATTTAATTAACGTATTGAGTTTGTGGTGCAAAGTAGTAAGAATTTGAAAAGTGTTTAAATTCAAAATTTTCTATCTATTTGAGACTTCTAATTTATACATTGACTGTATAGCTATCCAATACCTCTATTCTAATGAAGCATTAGTAATAAAAGCTCAGGTTGAAAATTCTCTCGTATGCATGGAATTCAAATTGTATTGTCAATTCAACTGTTATTGGAATTCTTTTTAATGGATTACTATAAAGACACCATATAAGTATGAATGAAATATTACTTTTGATATTGTGTCCATATAAAAAGTGGTTGGTTAAGAAACAATATTGATTCTAAGCAAAAATGAAGGAATAAAATATTTAATTTTAAAGATGAATGTATATAATTATTATATTATTAAGCATTTGACATATATTTCATCAAGAAGAAACATTTTTATAACTTTTGAATTATTAATAAAATAGGAAGATATTGTTTTAAGGATTTTATATAAAAATAATATTGATTTTAGTATTTTTAAGTAATTTCAAAATGCATTTAACTGATTGATAATTTAATAATATTTTATTAAAGAATTATAATATACATCTCTAGTTTTTAAAGTTCTGAAATGTACTAATTATATTTAAACATGAAATCTTGTTAAAATTAGCAAAATAAAAATTAAATTGGTGCAAATTATTTTTAATTACATAAATTTAAAAATATTATATTTAATATAGTTTAAATTTAAAAAAATTGCGCGCTTTTTCATAATATTTTATTTAAAAATTAAATCACGTTGCCCGTTAAAAACTCTGCATTTTTGCATGCAGAATTTTGCAAAGATTTGATTAATTAAAACAGATTTTCATGGCTATTGATAACAACAGAATATAATTAACATTTATTTTCAAGAATTGTTTATAAATTTTTCTAAATCTCATCGAATTTTTACGAGCACAATATATTATTTCTGTAATGGAATTTACTTTAGCTATATTATTTTTGAGTTATTAATGGAGAAATCTAATTACTGAAAGGGAAGATTTGGCGTTTTGAAATTTGGAATTATCACTTAACCACTGATAGTTGTTTTAAGGAATTTTAAATTACCTCTTATGCACTATCTTCCCCAAAATTGATCTTCTCCATTGTGACACTATGCACAAACCTTAAGTAATTTACGACGTAAAATTCTAAACAATAACTTGACAAATACAAAGAAAAAGACAAAGAATTAGATAAAGGTAATAGAAACATAACATATATATTCCTTTATTAAACAAATTTTAATTTTAAATTTTGGATTTCATTATTACTGAAATATGTTTCTACAATTTATTTTGTATACAAGTGAAATCGAGAAGTTGAATGATTTATAGATAAAGGCTATTGTAAAACTTTTAAACATAATCTGGTAATTGTTTTTGAAATGTTAATTTTAAATATAGTTAACCATTTTTATACGTTAATTGACTTGTCACTCGAGGGTTTTTTTTTTGAGCATGAAAGCTAGTCAGATAGGGAACTACAATTTAAAGTCTTAAGTAATAAAGAGTTAGGTAAGAATCCGAATCGCTATAAATTAAGAGTTAGTATAATACTAATTAAGAGTCCGAATTATTATAAACACACACACACACATTCAAGTTACAAGTGGTATTCGAACAGATGAACTGGAGGCCAAAACACTTACTGTTTTCTACTATATATATATATATATATATATATATATATATATATATATATATATATATATATATATATATATATATATATATATAATATGTATATATATATATATATATATATATAATATATATAATATATATATATATATATATATATATATATATATATAAGTATACATGTGTGTGTATATTAATTTTTTATTTATTTTATCTTTAAAATTAATTTTTTTATATTACAGAGTAAACAATACAGGTGTCACCTATTTTTTGCCGCTTTAAAATTTACATGATTTTGTCAACAAAAAATTAACTATGCAGCTTTAGATTTTATTATTATAAAATATTTAAAAAAATTTAAATTTTAACTACTCTGCATAATAAAATGTGGACGAATGAAATTAATGGTACAGTTGTAGAGTAAAAGGAAGTGATTTGTTTTAGGTTCAGCACTATGAAGAAATTTTGGATATACGGATTTATGTTTTAAATTATAAAAATTTTTTGTATGGAATATTATTAATAAAAATAATTTATTTATTATAGATTAGCAAGGCAACTTAAATATACAAACACTATTTCAAATCAAATTTATTACTTAAAACTGTAGAATCTATGTATTGTTTCTGTTTTAAATTTTTGGTATTTTATAAGTTACATATAATTATTGTAAAAATAAAACCTGTTTTTTGACAATAAATTATTTTATCATTTTGCATGAGATTGAAATATAATAGCTGATTTGAAAATGAATAACTAACATGAATTTTATTGATTTCTGTATTTATTTATTGAAGCAAAATTATAAGAGTTATAAGAGTTTGGAATAACTTTTAATTTCTATTTCCAATCTAAACTAATGGAAAAGGCAATGGAGTATAGAGGTATAGAGCAAATATAAAGATCATGTGTGTTATTTAATCAAAATCTGCAATCTCTTTATCGATTTCAAACTCTCAAACTATCCTCTGATCAGTTTTGAGCATTTTGTACAAATAAATGCTGTATTTATATCATTGAGAAATGAATTTTAATACTAGTTTTCGGTGTCTGTCAAGAAATATAATTGCATGGAATAACTTCCACTGGAAAATAAGCTCATTTTATACTTAGAGAATCGGAGATTACTAAAGGATTATGCGTGTTCCGCATAGGTTATGATTAAGGTAGATTTCACAAAGGTTGATTGGATATAGTGCTTTGTTCCAGTTCTCTTGTAAATTCATAGAGACCATTTGACTTTGACATTTGGGACTGCAAATATTAAATACTTGGATTATTCTGGTCGAGTTTCTACAATAGATTCTTGGATATTGATGTAAGTCAATGAATTGTCTACACACATTCACAATTTTCTGTGATGTTATTATTATTTATTATTAAGCTGAAAAAATATTAATTTCTTAATGATAATTTTTAAGTAAATAAATAAAAATTTTTATGTAAAAAATATTCATGAAACAATCCTATTTAGTTATAGTAGATAAAATATAGTGTCAAAAATGTATTAATTTATTTAAAATAAATTGTAATTTTTATTTATTTATAGTAACTTCTATTATTTTCAATAACATAGGGTAATAGTAAGGCTTAGATTTTGTTTATCTGGTAACTATTGATAATTATTTAAAAAAAACAAAAAGATAAATATTAATAAGTAAATGAAATATTAGAAAATATTTAATAGCCAGTATAGTTTTATAAAAAAATTTACGAAAGGAAAAACTGTTATGCATCTTCGTGTATTGCTTCAAAATTTGGAATTTTGATATTTGAATTGTTTACTTTAGTAATACATATGACTTACATAAGTATACAAGCAAATTTGAGGTTTAAATTATATGATGTTAAATCTTTCAGCAAATTAAAATTTTGCAAGCATCTTCATGTAAATATGCTCGTATGTTGTGAGTCACATTGAAAAAAGGTTATTCTTTATTATATGCTCATTTTATAATATGCTTTTTTTACTTTGAAATGCATCTCACCGCATTACTGCGTTTAAAATCGCTTAGTTTCATTGTTTGTAATTTATATTTATTAATAAAACTATTTATTTGTATGATTATCCAAAGTATTGTAGTGATATGCTGATTTAATAAGACTTGAAAGTTAAATTATTCTATTATTCATATTCCTAAATGATATATGTATTGTTAGCATACAATATGGTACATGTGTATAAATTAATAATACGTACACATACATATATAATATAATAATACGTACATGTTGTTACCCTTATAAAACACTGATATCGGAGAATATTGACTTTCACCGGTGAATGTCAATACATACTAAATGTGTCGAAAAATGTCAAGTTTTTTTATCACATTATTGTACTTAGGGACCCTCACCGGTATGTATGTCAACAACCTCAGATATGCTCTGATGGTTGTCGAAACGATAAGAGCCCAGGTTAGCAAAGAAAAGACAGGCTGTCTCCTGCCAAATCTTATGTACTGCTTGGAGTCAATCATCTTTATCAATCTTATGAAATGTTTGATAGTGCCAGCAACGTTTTTTTTATTTTGTTTTCAATTCTCTAATTTGTACTGAATGGATATAGTATTGAATCATGACTTCAATAAGCTGGAAAATAAACTGAATCCAAGTTCTATAAACTGGCAAATAAACTAACTTCAACTTCTATAAACTGGCAGATAAAAATAGTTTTACATATGTAATCAGTTTGTAACTTGTAAAGAAAAGTTACTTTCCATAAATGAGATATTTTCTCAAGAATTGTCGCTGTCTGAAGCAGCTTCAGCTAAGTCAAGAAGCAGAGAACAAGGCCATCATTGCAAAAAGAACAACATTCACCAGTCTAATTAAGAAATAAGGATAAATAGCGACTGTTTCAGACATACACCAAAAGAGTATGTGATTGTTAGCATTTACCAGTGAAAGTCAACTTCACCGAATTTCAATCTCTCACTATTTTACATACACACATTTTATAACAACTAGACTCTGATTGACATTTAAATAAAATAAATTGATTATCATATTTTTTACAAAGTTAATTTTTGAAGAACAGTTTTAAATACAAAGAATAACATTTTAAATATATAATTTTAAGTATATTTGTGCATAATTTGAAAATTATGAATATAGAAAAATCACAGTTGTGTGATATTTGAACTAAAGAGGTCTCTATTTATTGCAATATACAGAATTTACATAAGAGAAATAAAAATGATTTAAAGCAAATCTCGTTAGAAAAATACATTCTTGGAAAAAAATGTTATTAGTTTTATGTGGTAAAATGTCATAGAATCATAACAAAAAAGAGTTTGAATAAGAAAATGCGCATTTCTAGCATGAATTTATTGGTGGCATCGACTTTCCATGATACCAATTAAGCTGTCGTTACCCAAATGGGGAGCGATAGCCAGACACGGAGTATAAACTGTTTCTCAACTATTCTACAGATCTCAGAGAATGACTTAAGGCACTAACCTGTCTACTACGATAGTCTCAAAGATACTCTAAGTGATTTAGGTCTGGTGATTAAGCTGATCATTCCATTCGTTCTAAACTGAGATCCTCAACATATTCATCTACAAATATAGATCGATGAAATTGTGCTTTATCACTCGTCACAATGAAAATCTTTGTCATATGGGTGGTCATATGTGGATCACTGAATTCATTCCAATATCTCACATCATTCACAGTTCTTCCCAGGAGCAAATGAAGCTTACTCGGTGGTCACATGGACATGTGACCACCGAGTAAGCTCCTTGCACAGTGTTGGATTACCTAGTACTTTGTTCCCTCCAATTCAGCAAACATTCTAAATCAGTCTCACGTATGAATATGGACTCGTCTGAAAAAAAATCGCACTGCACTGCCTGATTTGTGAACCGTGTTCTCTGGTTACATTGAAGACCTACACAGCTGATTGCTTTGAATGGAGATTTGCATGATAAAGATGCTTTCACTTCATAGAAGGGAGACCTGATGATGCAGAGTGGTATCATCAGGTCATCTACAGGAAGTTGGAACTCAGAAGTGCATCTTCTTCTTCTGGCTGAAGGAGTTATAAAATGGTCTTCTGCAGATGTTGTAACTCGTGGTCGGTCTAGAATACTTCTTCAAGACGCAGAAACTTCGATTTGATATTGGTTCTAGAGACAGTGAGCCATACTGCTAGACAAATTAAAAAGCCTAACATCACCAGCCTATGACATCCTCAGTTAATTAATTTCTTAAATATACTATTACAGTAGCTTAATATTAAGAAAAAGTATTGCTGTAAAGTATATATGTAACTCTTGATATTCATAATAATTCATTTTAGCATTGTAAAATTAAATAACAAATGAGAAATAATTGTTAGTAAATATATTTGAATTAAGACACTCTTTCTATATGCTTTTATCTGTTAACAAATAAATCTAACGCTAAATAATACTCTGCAAAAAATTAAAATATTATAAGCAAAATTAATAAATAATTGCAGATATTGAAAAATTAAGAATTACTAATTTCTAACATAAAAAAATAAGAAAAACCATCAAAAATAATTGATAAAAAAATTCTAAACCTATTGTTCTCTTTGTTATTTAAGAAAAACATTTAACCAAAATGTTTTTTTTTTTAAATAATAAAGAGACTTAAAAATAAAAATATATTTTATTTTTAAAATAATATTAACAAAAATAATTCAATATTGATCCATAATTGAAAGAATTATTCCACGAAAACATTTTATAGATACTTAAAGAATATAATGTAACATAGTTACAGTTTTAAGAAGTAACACAACAAAATGTATTTTATTTTCTAAATCTTTTTTATTTTTATAAAAAGAAATAAATTCGCTTTTCATAACTTCTTCTTGAGCAAGATTTTAATTTATGAAATCTGGATACCATACAAACACGATTTTATAAAAAAAAGAAAGATTTTATATGGATTTATAATCCATTATGTAATAATAAAGTATCAAAATAATTGATAAAATTACTTAAAAATATGCTGCTTAAATAATTAAAAGATTTAAAAATAAAAATTATTTTAATTAAAAAATAACTATTAAGAGAAAAAAATTAAAAATTAAACAATAACTAATAGCATTATTTTAAAGAAAAAAAATAAATATAAATTTAAAGGGAACATTTCATTTGACAAAATAAAATATAATATAATATATATTTTAATAAAGTAACAAATAAAATTGTTTTCATCTTCTAAAACTTCAGTATTTTTATGTCAGGAAATATGCTCTGATTTGTTTACTATCTCTGATGCTTGATTCTAAGACAAATTGTGAAATCTCCATACCATAGAAATGCGATTTCATGGATACATTAGAAGAAAAAAAAAGATTTTAGAAGAAATATCATTATTTTGAAATGTTTTCTTTTCTTTATCATCTAGGTAGTCTATTTTATCATTCTTGGTATGTCGTCCTATTTTGTAAATATTTTGTTTTGTAGAATCTAGAAAAATTTTTAATAAATAATAGCACTTTACCCTATTTTAAAAGCTATGAAGTTAATTTTGAGATATTTTTAATATAAATTAATTTATTATAAGAGCAATATTGTATTTGAAATTATGAAAAAAGTAACATAAAAGAATAAAAGTAATAAGTCACTCGACATATTTATTACTTTTATTGCCGTATGAAATCATCATATCTATTCCTTCAATAACCACCTATTTTAAACTTAGATACTGCATACTTTTGAAATCTATGCCAGTTACTATTAGAACTTTAATTGTAATTAATAAAATAATTAAAAATAAGTTTTATCGTGCAATTCACTTACTGAAAAGAAACTTCAAATATAATGTTGATCAAAGCAAGTAAATGCTTTGCATTGTACTCAATTCATTATCTATCAAAAAATAAATTGAGAAACAAACATTTTTAATATTTCTAATTAAAATTAGACTGTTAAAAGTAAATTTTTAACTGCTTACATTAATATAATCCTTTCTATTCTACAAATGCTGTTTATAAAACCATAAATAAATAAATCTTAAAAATTTATAGATGAATTAAAATTGTTCCCACATATATGCGTGTTTTCATTGTTTCAAGATACCGTTAAAAACATATATTGTTGTAGAAAAGGCTATGAAATTTCTTAAAACACCATGTTTACCAAGTACTATCACAAATATTTGGCGTTATTAACATCTGAGAAAAAAATAGTTTAGTTTGAAAATTATAACTTTGTATATATGTTTACTTGAATAACAACCAATTAATGTTTTGTGTGTAAGTTATACGCTGCATAAATTATATTGTGATAAATGTAATTATTTCTGTGAAATTTATCATTTCAAATAAAATAAAATAGCACTCCTATTAGGCTCTTAAATAAACTATAAAATGATTTTTTTTTAATTTCTTAAATTATTCTTTTAATATTTCATGTGTGCGGAAATCATAAGTCAACATTAAAGATAACTGAATTATTTTAAAACTGAAATACCTACTTAAATAATTTTCTTGTTTAAAGTAATTTTCATCTGATAAAAAATCAAACAGCTCACCTTTATTTTAAAATGCTATTAGTGAATAAATGTTTAAAAAAAAAAGTCTCACTTTCAACTCGTATCAATAAAAGCATTTAAATTCTTTTGTTTAATTTAACATTGTACCGAAAATTTTAGAATAGTTAATGGGTCGTTTATGTTTGAGCAGGCAATTTACTGTCTATTTACGAGGAGAGAATTCATATTTATTTTTAATGAAACTTAAAACTACTTTTGTTGCAATTTTGGATTCATCTGATGATACTTAATGACGGAGAAAGCATAGCTTCGGAACCATTTTATATCTCACGACCATTTTAATAAGTAATTTTAAGCAATCAACTCTTATTTGATACTATAGATGGCTCCATAAATTATGTTTTGTTATTCAAGCAAGAAATGCCTATCTTCATAAATAGGACATTATATGAATAACCTTTAGTTTTTATAAGACTTTCAAACAGCTGCAGTTTGGATTTTCTATATGGCATAGAATTGTAAATTTAATCTTAAATATCAGATATTTTAAAAATGGCTAGTATTTCCCTAGTTGGTGAAAATAACATTTTATAGTTCATTATCAACGTTGATTTTTTTAAAATATATGCAAATGAAAGAAATACAAGTTACAGGCTAGTTTAGAGAGAGGATTGCAGTATTTAACTTTAAGTAGGTAAAGGAGAAGCTATTTTGATAACTTAGGTAGAATAGTACTAAGGCCTTATAAGTAGGTTAGGTAGAACAAATTATGTGTTAAATATGCAAATTATATGTTATTTATATTACTTATATGTTAAAATCAATCACAATCTTTAAATATAATCATGAAAGCATGACATTTTAATTTGTTATTTTAAGTATTGACCATTTA
Organism: Latrodectus elegans; assembly: GCA_030067965.1. Classification (NCBI taxonomy): domain Eukaryota; kingdom Metazoa; phylum Arthropoda; class Arachnida; order Araneae; family Theridiidae; genus Latrodectus; species Latrodectus elegans. The sequence continues at coordinate 21,772,404 of CM057812.1, forward strand.
TTCAGTATATTAGATTGCTGCATACAGGTATGCTTTGCTGTATATGCAAGAAATATCTTATTTTCAGGACCACAACATTATGTGAATAAACTTTCAGCTTCATGCGACTTTCAAATAACTGCAATTTAAAGTTAGGACATGTTTATCTAAATTAAATCCTTAATACCAGATACTTAAAAGTGTATGTTATAAACTTCAGAATTAAAATTATTCTTTATAGTTTCTTATTTAATCAGTTTTAAAATTTATTTTTTTAAGTAACAAAGGCTACATTAATTATAGTCTAATTTATATAAAACAATTCTCAAAAGTTATTGCTGATTAGTCAAAAAGCAATATTTATGGTAATATATGTATACATAACTCGTGAAGCATGCAGTTATTGGCCACTTAAATAGTTTAATTTGATGGAAAGAATAAACTACACAACAGAGAAAGATATTTAAAAGTATACATCAAAAGTTTCATAGATGTTAAATTGAGTATGACTTAAGGAGTGCAATAGTTCAGAATAAGAAATGGGATCACATGTTCCTTTTGACTTAGAACTCATAAATATTTCCACTGATACCAAAGAATAAAATACATTTCATTTTTATATTTATATTCATTTTTATATCTATATGGTTTCTGGAAAGAAAATAAAGGCATTATTCATATCATATTATCTAAAAATATTTTAGATTTAAAGGGATGATATGTATTGGATTTATAACAAATTGAATATTATGAAATATTAAAAAAAACTGAAAACTTTTTCTTAAGAAATAAAATTTGAATTTATGAAACTAATGATAGTCTAAATATCAGCATATGTGGGTGATATTTTTTTTATATATTTTCAATTGTATTTAAATGTCTATGTGAATTAAAAGTCCTTCATAATAGATAAGTGGAATAAAATTATGATTTTTTGGATATTTCATTTAATGAATGTTTCTTTTGTAATCATTAAAAAGTTTTATTTTGCTATTGAGTATTTCTAAATTATTTCCTTCATCCAAATACATTTCTTTTTTCAAATTACTATTATATTTTAGATAAATATAAAATATTTAATAAGAGAATTAAAAAATATATACATTTATGAGCTTGAATGTAAAGAATGATACAAATTATTTTTGAAAAGTGATAAGGGATATAACACTTATTTCTCAATAGGCAGATATATAGCGCCTCAATTTTTCTGCTAGTTGCTACTAAATTTTATTAAAGTTATAATCACTCTGGAATCATAAATTTTTTTAATTTTAAACAGGTGAAGTATTGCCGATATTTAATTTTATTATTAAATGAACAAATTACTTTGGCTTATTGAATGAGATAGATATACTGGTAATTTTCTAATATTTGCCAATCAAATTAATAGCAGAAATATCCTGCTTGCAATGTAAAAAAAATGTTACTGCACCAGCAAGCTTCCCTGTACCTAGCCCTGAGTTGGGCTCTACAAGTTAGATAGAAAGAACCGAGCAGAAGACTCCATATACTTGGCCTGCTACCACTAGAGGTATCATTTCACTTGGAGGACATTGTGGCTATGCCCAGTTTTAACATGCGCCAGCCACCATTGATGAAGTTGGTAGATCTTCGGTTAAGCCGTTATTCGGGTTCACTACCTTCCGATAATTAAAGCAATGTCCTAACCAATCAGGCTACCATTATCTCAGGTAAAAAAAAATATAAAAAAATTGTAGCAGTTGAGAATGAAATTAAAAAGTACACTCTGTTTATACCAGATAAAGGAAACTTTTTTTAAATGATAGGTAATTTTGATATCACAAAATGAATAACTTATTAACCAGCATAAATATTTAAAAATAATGTATAACATCATACGATATTGATTCGAAAGACAAGTTGATATTGAAATAAGCATACATCTCTGACAAATATGAAAATTAAAATAAGCGAATCATCATCTATCTCTCACAAATCAACACAGGCTTATATTAAATTCAAGACATTTTTCAGCAAAGAACATTTCTATATTTCCAGAAGATAATTATAGTAAAATTAATTATAATTAATTTTTTAATTCTTACAAATAAACTGAACACATTTTGTAACATTGTAATCAAGGAAAACTTTTCAGTAAATTAATTTGTTTATTTTGCTCCTTAAAATACAGGTTTATCGAAATCCAACTTCTGCTACTCAAAAGGGCCCGGAAGAGGATCTACTAGTCCGAACAGAAAAATATTTGAATCACATTGACATGTAAGAAGATGTACTCAAAATTTAAAGACTAGTAGCTTGTACCAACATATGTAAATTATATGCATGATAAAAGAAAGACGCTTATGCCACAATCAAATGAGCATTGTAGAATGCTGATGTTAATGAAGAAACCACTGCTAATAAAGCTGTACTATTGTAACGGTGAGAATGCAGCTGCAGCTATGAGAGAGTTTCACTGTCTGAAGAAGAAAGACGTGGACCAACGTCGGATAGTGTTAGAGTAGACAGAGACATGAGGGAGAAAATTAGTTAGACATTTTGCCTGGAAAAGGAAAAAAATGATTCATCATCAGTGCCATCATAAAGGGTATTGCTGCAGTGGCCATGGAAAAGAGCACGTCACTTCATGGAGGTATTAGCATACCCTTGATATGCCCTATTACACTATAATCCAAATCATGCGCAGAATTATAAAAATTTACATGTGTAAGACTCAAATCGTCCATCAATTACAAAGCAGCGATCTCTAGTTTTGCGAAACGTTTGCGCTCCGATTTTTGGTGAAGTTGATAGTTAATTCTTGGCATAGAACATATTGTGAATAGATAAAGCACGCTTTCACCTTAATGGACAGATAAGTACCCTAAATTGTCTCATTTGGAGAACTAAAAAAAATCTACGAGGTGCTCATTAAACCTTTGCATAATATGAAAGTGATCTTCAATCTTGGTCCAAACATTTTGGGATAAGTGACTTCTCAAATGTTATACACAGGCTGAGGTATAGTAACATGTTAGAGATCTATGTAATTAGTGCACTCCAATCAACAAGTGTTAAGTATTGAACCCATTTCACAATACTGATTTGATGCATAGTAATGTGGTTTAGAGAGAAGTTTTTTGTTTAATAAATTGTAAGTGAAATGTTGTAATTGTGTACCCTTATTATCTTCCTCTTGTGCTTAAGATTACTGGTCCCTCTTTGTTTCGGTATCTCAGCTTATCCTTTCTTCACAACATAACTCGTAGCGACATCTAGAGATGAAAATGTGAACTGTTTTTCTTATTTCAAAGATTTCAAATGCATTTTTAGAAGCATTTTGTTGTCCAAAAATTTTTTTTCTATTCAGATATGTAGAACGGTCTCCAAGGTCATTTGTGAAGCTAAGTATAATTTCGACTTTATATTTCTGTAAAACTTTATACAAAAATAGAATAAGTAGATCTATTTTTTTTCTTTAAAAAGTTTTTAATGTTGCCAAATGATGACAGAATTTATCAACATGTTACTTACACTGAATAATTAATACTTTAATATGATATATAACTCAATATAAATTGAAATTTATAAATAATTCAAATAAGAGAAATGTTTGAAAATATTGTGACTTACTTTTAAAATGTTGAATGGCTCTTAACTTTGGCTCTTGTGGTTTAGTGATAGATAATACTATCAGTTAGGAAAGCTTGTATGCAAATAATGTGAAACAGCAAAAAATGTGAGGCCGAACAAGACATAAATAAAGAATTTATTTTTGAAAATTGAATGAAAAGTTACTCATGAATATTATTTATTTTTAAGTAAATCTAAACAAATGTTTATTTTACCCAATTCTATATTAGCATTAATTACTGTCAAATCTCTTTATTTTGCTGTTGTTTTTTATATCTTTCAATTTGATATATAATTTTCATAAATTAAAAACATAAGGACTGCGCAATTTTTATTTTACTTAAATAAAAAAAATTACTATTTATAATATTACTACTTAATGGAAATTATTGTATGCAAAAGTGACTATAGAGTTGCTTTTATCAAACAAATATCGAATTATATTCATTAAAAATAGCATTAAATTACTCTATTCAAATGACAGGAATTAAAGTAATTGCACACTTAAATATATTTAAGTGGATACAATACCAAAGAAACTAAATACAATAATTAAATTTGCAAAATTGCTTGAAATATTATTGTACATTTTTCAAGGATAAATTTTTTAAATTGTTTTTGTCAATTAAAAAAAATGAAATGTAATTTTCATTAAACAATGTTTTTCAAATAAATTCAAAGATAATTTGATTTTTTTGCGTTTTTTTTTCTTAAAATTATGTTTAATAGATAGTAAATGCGAATGAATTAATGAAAAACTAAATGCGAATCCGAAATTACATCATTTTTTAAGATTGTATAGGAAAGTAAGTTATTAATTTAATAGAAAAGTATTGAAATTAAATTATTATCTCATATTTATAGTATGCTGATATTTCCGTTGTAATTTTAGCAATAAAAAATAAACTATTTTTATGCATTAAATTTATTCTTAACAATACTTTCATTCAAAAATTTATTTCTATTACTGCAGAATATTTGGAAGAATATTTTCATGGAAACAAAACTCGTCAATTCGTTAGGAACAAGTTTCTTAATAATAACATGACACTATAGAAATGTTATTAAATTTTGTATACAATGCAAGATTACTACTGTTACTGTAAAAAATTACTTTAAGTAATATGAGAAATTTTGATGCATATTTTAAAGCAAAATCACTTTATGCATATTGGTTCATTCACGAAATCATTATATGCAAAATTATCTTATTATGATTTATTTTGCAAATTTCTAATAGGTAGTTAAGTATTATTACTTAATTGAAATCATTGTAAGCAAAAGTGACTATAGAGTTGCTTTTTGTGCACTTAACGCTATGTATATTTCCGGTAATAATTACTGAGTCAGAGTCATCGTAAGTCATATGTGAAACTTTAATGCATATTTTAAAGCAAAATCACTTTACACATATTGCTTTAATTACGAAATCATTATATGCAAAATTATTTTACTCTGATTTATTTTCCAAATTTCAATTAAGTTGTTTAATATTATTACTTAATTGAAATAACTCTAAACAAAAGTTACCATAGAGTTGCCTTTTGTGCACTTATCGTTATATATATTTCCGGTAATAATTACTGAGTCATCGATTGTATCATGATGGGCTTATGGGAAATTTGATGCAGGGAAACAGGTATTAGTAACTGCTGTTATATAGAATTTATGAATTCCAAATTCTTTCAATTTGTGAGGAATTTCTATACTATAATTATTTAACTATGCAAATTAAGAGGAATTTACAAAAAATGGCTTGTTATGATTGTTATTTTGAATAAATGATGTAAATAATAAGATATGAAATGACAAAATGGTACGTGAAATTTCAATTAAATAATAATTTATTTTTTATTTTAAAATAATTTCAGTGTTTTCATTTCTAAAACTGTGTTAAATATATGAAATATAGAAGTCTAAACATTAATTCATCCTATATGCCCTAATCAAGGATTATTTTTTCATTTTTAATAAAATTTGGATTATCTCCTATTTATAACGAACTATTGTAGAAACACTTCAAATCTTGTGACAGTTATAATGAATACATAGGAATGCTAGTGCAATCAATGAATGATGTCATAATCAAAATAAATTACTTAATTTTCATTTTGAATTTTTAAAATTATTCGCTTAAATATTTTAATTTGTATGATAATATTTAAAATATGGAATTCTTTATCGCATTAAAATTAATAGATTTTTTTATTGTACACTATATTTAGCACTGAAAATCATATTATTCTATAGAAAATAAAATCTTGATTTAGATATTTAAAAAATAACTATTTGCTGAATCATTTTAAAATATTATGTTGTCTTAATTATTATTTTCAAAGTTTAACAATACGGAAACATTTTGAAAATTATCATCTTAACCATATTATCAAATTTTGCCATAGATTTTGAATTAAACGTGAAAAAAATCTAAAAAAGTTGAATTTTTAAAATTGAAATTAATCTTATATGAAAATAATAATATTTAAAAGAAATAATTGTAAGAAATTGCAATAAGATAAAGTTTTTTATATTCTAGTTAAAATTTTAAAATTGAAATTGTAAAAGCAAAGAAGTGATTTTAATTTCAACACTCTCTCTAAAAATCAATAAAAATAAACTACTATATAGGAAAAAGGATTATCAAATAAAATTGATTTCCCTTCATTTTAAATAATAGTTCATTTTTAATTTAGTTTAATAGTCTTTCTTTTAAAATGTTCCAAAAATATCTTAAGTAAATCAAGTTGTGAAATATATTTATAAGAAAATAATAAGTAAATCAGTAAATTTTAGAAATTCGAATTTCCTTCCTGAGAAAATTTTTATCTAGAAAATTGTATAATGAATTACGTATAGTTTGTAGTTTTTAAAATAAGTATAACTAATAAATGCAATACATAAAAATTAATTATTTTATAAGTGATATTTTATTTTAAACAAAGAGTTTTAATCATGTTTATTGCTTTTAAATTAGGTATTAAATAATATTAAACTACATAGTATATTAATGTATTTTAAATTGTTCATGTGATTTGAGCTTTGCGTTGTTTCACATTAATTTTCAAAGTAAAAACTCATATTTTTTATCATACTATTTACAATTATAGAATCATGATATCCAAAATTATTCTCATTCAGTCTAAAAATACTGTTATTGTTAAAATATTGCAAAACTTTATTATTAGGAAATGTGATTGTTTTTATAATCTATTTTATTTATAATTATTAATGAAAAATAAACTCTAATTGTAATCAGGGATTCTTTGTATGGGATATTTGTGAATATATTCATACTGTCATGCATTAAAAAGTTGGATGAAGTGATACCTCAATAAATTTTTTTTAAATAATATTTCAAAGATTTCATAGCTCTCTTCTGTATATGTAATCAACCATTTAGTATTTCGTAATAAAAACGTGATATGTTATTTAATATTGAAGTATTAAATTAAAATATTTAAAAGTACAAAATAATTTCGAAACATAAAATCAGAAAATTAATGGTTTTAAAATCACGATGTTTTATTTTAATTACAAATGTATAGTAGAAATAATATTTTTAAATTTCATTACAAATTAATTTTTTATACAAACTTAAACAGAAAGCTATATATATATAAATTTGAAAATGTTTGGCTTCAATACTAATGTTTTTTAAATGATATTTTACTCATATTTTCACTTATATTTCTTATACCAAACGAACAACAACCAATGAAATTCTTTTTAAGAATTTTGAAAAACATTCGCAGAAAAATATGAAAAAAAAAATTCTTATGAAATGAACAAAAAGTATTTATTGTTGGAAGAATAAAAGATCTAATCTATTCTGTTAAAATAGCAACGGTCCCACTTCATTCCTATTCCATTTGAACTTTTTTCCAATAGGCAAAATGAAAAGAAAATGTGCTATAGAAGATCTTTCTCGACCCTAGAAAAAACTTACAATCCAAAAAAAAGTTTAATTTTCATTTAAGAAGTTTCAATCTGCATTTCATATAATTTTGATTAATTAATATGAAGTATATATTAATATTATACGCAATATATATATATATATATATATATATATATATATATATATATATATATATATATATATATATATATATATATATATATATATATATATATATATATATTAATAAAATGTTTTATGTAATTATTATTTTCTAGTGGGAAAATTAGTAAGTAATTAAGTAGAATTGAAGTGTATATTTTTAAGTAAACTTATTGTTTAAAATATTCTTCAGATTAAAATAATGTCATTCATCTTTGAAGATTAAAAACTGAAAGACACTTGTAATAAAAATACTTCCTAAGGTATTTAATAATTAATAATAAAAAATCGCTTACGATATTTTTATTCAAAATATAATAAAAATAATTAAAAAATTTTAAGTCATTTTTTTTTAAAATTAAATTTATGTTTTTAAAGGAAGAACTTATTTTTTTAATTCAATGTTTGGAGATTTAATCCAACTCAGAATGTGATTAATTTTTAATTTTTATTATCAAGTTTTAATACCAAAACCATGATAAACGTTAAAGTTTCACTTAGAAATAGGAATAATATAGCATGGAATATTAATGTATTGTTTTTATTTTAGTTTTCTTTATTTTAAAAATTTAGATAGCTTATTTTTAAGAATATAATAATTTCACTTAATTTCTACTATCATGTCTGACAGCCCAGTATAAAAATGCAAATGAAATGTCCAACCTATTACAGTGAAAACAATAAAGTAAATATAGTTTTCAACTTTTTTACTTGAAGGTGAAACAAAAAGAACGCGCGGGATACGATATTTTATAAAAAAATAAATGTCTGAAGAATTCAAAATGAGCTTGTGTTTAACAAACGGAAAAATGTATCTTTTTAAGATTTGTTTCATGTTCATGATAAATGATCCAGCCATGCGTCATGTTTCATGATTTGTCATCTGTGTGACAGGCATAAAATATATGTCATTTTTAGCTCCGATGCGCATTTTAAAAACACTTCTTTGAAATAACTCACAAAAAAAGAATTTATAAACAAAAGTATACTATTGAGTAGAAAAGATTAAAAAAACATTGTATATATATTTCTCTTGATATTAAAGTCAGGTTTAATGGACTGTTGTTTAGAATTTCTTGTTTTTAAAAATATATGAATGAGTAGTGTGTTTCATCACTGTTTAAGTAAAATTATAAGAACATGAAAATTATTTTTATGTTATTTATCTTTAAGAAAATAAGGAATCCTCATCTTTAAAAAAACGTTTTCAGATAAACAAAAGTATGTGTTAACGATTTCTTGGCTTAAATGTTCAGAGGAACTTTATAAATTGACTAGGATAAAAAAAACTTTTCCCCCGTAAAATACATATTCTTTAAAATTTGCAAATTATTAATGGTGTTTTACATATGAGAATATAATTTGTATCTAATATAATATAGTTTTAGAATTATATTTGACAGAAAATGAAACAATAAAAGTTTGAATGATGGATTTTAAATGATATATATTCTACGTTGCTATACAAAACTAAATTCGATTGCGATATTAAATAATAAGAAATTATTACTAATTTTTTAAAAATATTCTATAATTTTTGAATGCGAAATATTAATGAGATAAAAGTTTATCAATATTCATTAAAGAATCAAATACTTAAAATCATAGTATTCTTTATATTTTTATTCATGCATTCCAAACCTAAATACATTTGATTAGTAGGAATAAAATATTCATATTAGAGTATACAATTAATTTTGATCTATTTTGACACATATTTCAAATCATTAATGTAAATGCAGTGATAAAGTATTGTATGCAATAATTATTTCTTTTATTGATAAATTTAGTTTGAAAGTTTTAAATGCATCATTCATGTCTATTTAATTTCCAAGTGCTCTAAATATATGATAATTAGATAGTCAAACATTGAAAAATAAAGTACTGTCTATTAAATATTTCAACATTAATTAGAATATCAACAAAAAAGAGCTCAAAAATTGATTTTTTTTTAATAATTAATAAACATTTTATTATAAATTTAGTTACAGTCTATAAGTATATTTATATTTTGTACAAAATGACATTTTTATGCGCACACAACTGATATATTGTAATAGTAAACAAAAGTCTACATGAAAATATTTCTTAATTTATAGATTAAAATAATGTGAAATTCTCACATTGTACAAGAAAAAAAAATTATACAAATATCACAACTTCCCATGCAAATTTTTTAATGAGGCAACTATGAATATATTACTTTTCTAAATCTGTACTTGTTTATGCGATATTTTTTGAAATATGTAAATTAAAAAATCAAATTTGTAACGTTAATATCCAATTATAAATATTTTTATGGTTCTGGTGTAAAGTTTTATTTCTTTTCTTTTTGCATTTTTTTCTGACTTGGAGACGTTAGAACATTGGGAGCAAAAATTAAACATAATGAATCAAAGATAGAAAAAATCTTCAACTTTATGCATAATTATAACGGATATGTTTAAATATTAAAATTTTATAATTATTTATGAATTTTTAACCATAATTGATAACAAAGATGGAATTTTGCAATACATTTTAAATTAAACTAATTTTTCTTTTAGAAGATTTTAACAGGAAATTGTTTTATTTTCTTAATTTAAAATTATATTTTCACACAAACACTTATTGATTTTTTCATAAAATGAATAGATGTCCTAATTCCTTAACAATAAATCCTCAGTATTAACTCAATTTTTTTTAAATTATCAATATTACTCAAAAATCCACAATTGCTATACATCGAAATTTGAAATAATAAAAATGTCTTTAGATTGGAGTATAAGAATTTAATTAGCACTATTTATTGTTTTAGAAATTTATTTTACAATTTTCTTTTCATATATTTTGTGAAAATCTCAAAATATTTATTTAATATTAATACTAATAGTATTTGTTAAATTAAACAATTTGATTTGGATAATATTTCATTGTAAATGTATTATTTTATGCATTTTCACTCTGCTTATATATATAGCACATTATGTTGAATATTATATTATGCTTAGAATGTCAAGAAAACAATTTTAATAATCATTAATTAACAGTATCAATAATCATTAATTATAGTATTTAAATAACTATTTAAGTTAATATAATCAATATGTAGAATACTTTTTTTTGAAATATTAACGTTTAAAACTGATGAAACACATAAAACTGTACAAAAAATAAATTATTATCTTATTTTTACTAAGTGATTAAGCAACGCAGCTGAGAGATTTAAATAAAAGAAAATAGTTATGATTAATTGTGAGGGTTGAAAATATGTAAATCGACAAAATTCATTTAAGTATAATTAAACAGAAATTAAAATAAAATTATTTAAATATAAAATATTATGATTAATATATTTATTTAAAATTAAAATATAAAAAGTTGAATTAAAGGAACGCTTTAAAAGTAGAATAAAACTATTATTTAACTGTTAAAAATGTAATAAAGTAAAAAACTAGACAATAAGATGTAAATCCATAAAACAGAAAATAACCATAATCCTAAAATAATAAAATACCTTAATATCAACCGCAACATAACTATATCCTATTATAGTAATGATAATTAAGTCATTATGACCTTTTTATAACTGTAACAAGGCTCTGAAGAAAGAGAAAATAGAAGATATTAAGAAGCAATTTATAAATAAAGCAACAGTTAATAAATTGTTAATTGAATTCAGTAACTGAAAGAGAACATAACATAATGAAATGAAAAAGCATGATTTAGTTTTAAAATATTTAGGTTTACTTACAAAATGAATAACGAATAATATATATATATATATATATATATATATATATATATATATATATATATATATATATGTATATATATATATGTGTGTGTGTGTGTGTATATATATATATATATACATATATAAATAAATATTTATGTGTATATATTACTTGAAAGCCAAAATAAATTATTGAACTCTTTTTAGCTCTTACCATCACCATCATTATTTGATTTTATTTATAATCCTATAATTCCTAATAAATATGTAATTAATGCGTGATTAACAAATCTTATTTCATATTTGCTTAACAAAGCTTGCATTGGTTGAAACTCATATTTTCTTTGTTGAAGAACATATTTTAACTCTGGTGTGATTGTATTAAAATTGTCTTAAAATATTTTACCAACGTACTGGATAAATAAATATCTTCATATAGTTTTGGAATACATTTGACATGTAATGCTATTTGGATTCACCTCAAAAGCGATTTTTGCAAGTGCTCTAAAATATTTAAACATTATTTAATGAAATATTGCAAAAGTTGTAGAGAAGATACCGTGGAAAATATCGATTCCAAATTAAAGGCTCTAAAATCAACCATGACGGTTCAATTATGTTGATGTTAAGTTTCAGTGAAGGCCATAGAAGTGCTTATCTTGATCCTAGTGTTCAGCACACCCTAATTAGAAAAATATACTGTATAGAAGGTGCGTGTTAATTCCGAAAATTTTCCTTCTTGCACTAAATAAATTTTGTATCATAGGATGGATTTGGTACTAAATATTTCATACCTTTCTCTCCAGTGATCTCTTTCACGATTTCAGTTGGCGCAGCTGAAACCATGGGACATTGATCAATATTGGGACTGGCTTACTGAACGCTTTACAATTGGAAGGAGACAAATGTGATAATATAGTTTTCTAGGAATCCACAAAAATACTCTCATCCTGTTGGAGGAAAAGTATGAAAGAAGTATCGTCAGACAATATTACATTGTTTGACTCATCAATCATTAATGATTTCTGAGTGTGACATGACTATATATGACGTTTGGCATTTACATCTGTGACATGTTTCTTTGAGATTTGCTTCTCCCCCAAAATGTTCTGCTTATAGAAATAACTGCTACCCATCATTAACACGGGAGATTTCAGTCACTGTTTTATGAGTATATATTTACTGCAGTAATTCCATTTTAAGGCCTCACAGTCTACTTCAGTAGTTTCTTTAACCGTTATCTTCTATCAGTCCTCTATTTTGCTTTGTTACATGTGTGCATGCTTTAAAGACAAACTTGAGACATGCATTAAAATTGGGATACCAAGCTGTCCATTGCGTAAAATGTGGCCTCTTTGGAAATGTGATTATTCTACCATTTTATGCTATTGAAAAAAATACAAGACTTAACTTTAATGAAGCTATTATATACTAATAGAATATATGCATTTTGGTCATTAGAAGAACAAATAAATATTATAATATTTGAATGATTAGAAGCGCATTCGGAAACGCCACAAATATTTAAATAGTTTTATAGAAAAATGAAATTTTGTGTATATATATATATATATATATATATATATATATATATATATATATATATATATATATATATATATATATATATATATATATATATATATATATATATATATATATATATATATATATCTAAATTTCTTAAAAATGAATGTTGATGTTTTCTATTTCGCTTGTATTGCAATCTATCTAAACTTTTCCTTTCCGCTTATAAAATAAGCACATTTTTACAGGAAATATTTACTTATAAAAGAATATAAAACTCCAAATACAGTTGGCTTTTGATATTAAAATATATATCGTATTTAAGTGAACATAGATCTTAGATATTGACAATTTATTTACTTTGAGCATTCACCAATTCCATTTAATTTATTATGATGAATTAGCATAATATACTAGTGCAATAGAAAAGCAAAATATTTTGTAAGAATGTATAGTGAGCTTTATAACGAACATCATACTGATATTTCACAATATATATATGTAAACACACACACACACACACACACACACACACACACACACACACACACACACACACACACACACACACACACACACACACACACACACACACACACACATTTATTATATGATAACAATAGCAATATATATTCTTATAAATTTGAAAAGTCTTAAGCACATAAGCACATTTTGATTTAATGTTTCTATATTCTACATTATTTCAAAAATAAAATTATGAATAATTTATAACAGGATTTTTTATATCTACTATATTTCATAATGTTTGCTAATATATCGATATTTTGTATCAAAATATATGTTTTAAGTTTAAAATTACGCTTAAAATTCACTGTAGATTTCATTTATAAAGACAAATGTAAGACATTCTTTTTAAAAAGAACTATTAAGATTTATGTGTTTATTTGTGTTCTAGTGTGATATTTATATTATTATATATTTTGTCACTCATATTTTATTTTCCATATATTTTTGTATTGTATGGAATCAATTAATATAACATACTCATTGACTTTTGTGTGATATTCGAATCAAATAATTCCTGCATTTTATCAACTATATTTTAACATTTTTAATACAGCTACCATTTTATAGTAAAATCGAAAATATTTTGATCCATAACAATATCCAATGAATCTTTAATTAAATAAATTTCATTCATGAAATAAGGAAAAATATCAAAATATTTTCCGTCTTAGTATAATTTTAGGGTTACATAGTTATCACTTTTAGAAAAAAATTGCCTGTGTAAATTCAACATTTCTATCATATAATATTACTCTGTATCCTTCAAAACATGATCACAGATATTCATGGTTAGTAATTCTGATTCTAAGCTAACCATACTTTACAATCCTTGAAGGAACTGTGAAGGTTCGATTGTAATCTTGGTCAAGAACGTTCGTAGTTATAGTTATAAGTTCAAATTCAACCGTAGCTTCTTGTCAAATGTAGGTAAGAAGTGACCACAGAGTGGCAAGGAAACAACAACTACCATGAAAAAATGTTCTTTTTTATTTTGTCTATCAAAAATGAAAGACTGTTATGTCTAAATGTATTGTTTATTAAAATTATGATTGATAATAAAAATTAAGAATTATTTATAATGGTGATAGACATCCACACGATTTAAATATGTATTCTAGGCAAGCAATACATGTGTTCCATTAAATCGGTGACTATATAGTATCATTTTCTTTTTGCTAAAGAAAAAAAAATTGTGGTGCCATTTTCTTACAAATGAGTTCAGGTTAGCTATGATGAATCGCTTATGGTATTTGCTGATCTATAATAAGAACAAGTATCTACATAAGATTAATGTTATTTTAATAATATTTATATCATAATATTAAGCAAATATTATTTCGAGTGTTTCATGGAAAAGTTCTGAGACTTTTAAAATTCCAGGATTGACTCTTTAATCCATACATGATCCCATATACTGCTTTTGGTAATAACATCATTCTAAAGAATGAAAATGCTGAATAATCATTACTATCGAGTTTTATTAATTGATAATTAATTTGAGAATTACAGTTTGAAATCTGAAAAAAAAAGAGACTTAAATGTGACAGGTTATGCATCGGAATATGTTGAGAAGTAAAATTTTGTAATCATTCTTTATGGTTGTTATATGAGCTGGAAAAATGTTAATTTATATTCATTTTTCATTTCATTTTAACATCCAACAAATAATTGGCTGAGAGAAAAATTGATGATATCATTTTTATTTATTTAGTGATGGATAAATTCCTGATTATATCACATTTTTATAATTTTTCCATGATTATTTAGATTCTCGAAAAAAAAATTTGTGGCTTACAGTTTCTTTTACAAGATGACTTTTCTGCTAAAAGAAAAATTTTGATTTATATCATGTTTGTGAGGGAATTTATTTAAATCTTTACATGTCATTCAATGTACAATGCAACAGTATATCACAATGCAGAGTAGTTTCCAAGTGTTTTGTTTCTATATTAATTTAATTTAAAATCTTACAATGAAAAGTTTTTAAACTCTAATGTTTGAAGACCAGATTAAAATACGTATTATGCAAGAATATATTTTTCTATACATGATCTTTTAAAATAGTAACGATTTATTGATTGCTTTAAAAAGGAATGATTTTGGTCGTATTTTAAATTTTTAAAAGGAAGTTATAGAAGTTGTAGAAACTTTTATTTCATTTAAATCCTATTTTTATAAAAATGAATTTAATTTTTGTGGAAATAATAAGTAAGGATTTTTTATTTTAATCTTATTTGGTCATTTTATAATTTTATATTAATACTTATTATACACATTACTTACTAAACTAATGCATATTTTATTCAATTGGTACAGTTTCAAACAAATAACAGCAGAATACCCTATTTAAATATGAAAATAGGAATCGTAAATAAAAATTTAAAATTGGATCTTATCTAAATTTAAGATTTTTATAAATTTAAACAACAGAGAAGTATGAATCTTACGGTATTAAAAATGTTATTTCCTATTTTTCAGAAAAAAATCCTATCGCGATGAGCATGTTATTAAATGTGTCATACATTTCGATTCTAGTGCTGACAACGGGAAATTTAACTGAAAGACTAAAAATATAAATGTTTCGTTAAGTGTACAATTTTTGTAAATATTTTTTTAATTATATACTCAATTGCTCTTCGGAAGTCAAAAATAAGTTATTAATTCTCTCTTTTCTAATACATAAATACTGGTTGCTTATGCAATAAAAAAGGTATAAAGCATAAAAGAAACTTATAAATGAGAAAAAGTTTGAACAAAAGCAATATTTCTCAAAGAAAATACCGTTCACAGTAAAAAGATATACTAACATGTAATCTTGGATTTTTTTCTTTTTTACAATATATAAAAAAAGTATTTCTTTTGACGTCCAATATATTTTTTGTTTAAATTC
This sequence comes from Latrodectus elegans, assembly GCA_030067965.1. Classification (NCBI taxonomy): domain Eukaryota; kingdom Metazoa; phylum Arthropoda; class Arachnida; order Araneae; family Theridiidae; genus Latrodectus; species Latrodectus elegans. The sequence goes on from CM057812.1 coordinate 21,788,697, forward strand.
TAGAAGATGATTATAGTCTGTGACTTTACAGTATACTCTACGGTTGAATTACTTCCATCGGGCAACAACTCCAGGAGCACAATACATCTATTAAAACAACGATTTTTCATGTGGACAACATATCTGATATTTGTAGAAAAGAATGATTCCAGGGCAAATCCGAGCTGTCAAAAGTACTTTTTTCTTTTCATCAGCTTTCAAAGAACTATATCATTGTGTTGAAGAAAAATAATCATAAGTTTCAATAATTTGTAAGCAAGAGGATTGTCCATTGAAAAGAGAAAAATAAGCCAAAAAGAATGAAAAATTGTAAATGAGTTGATAAAACATATATAATAAGAAATTTGTTGATGTGTGTTAAAAATTATTTTTTTTCCTATCTTTTCTGTAGTTTTTTTTAAACAAACAAACAATGTTGTACGACTTAATAATGTACATGAATTCCAATTTAGTAATGTTATTTTATCTTTCTTAATTTTATTTTTTTAATATATTTTCGATTGCTTTAGTTACATTATCAAAAGTCACACGAATTTTTATCAATACATTTCAATTAAAATATACACAATTTAAAAAAATAACAAAAATTGTATTTACTTATTCAACTGTAATCTTAATAATTAAAACAATATTCTTGCTGGTATTTAAAGTTTAAATATTGCAGAATTTTCAGTATATAAATGAACCATTAAGTAAATGTTTTACTATAAAGATAACAAATTAGTCTGGTTATAAAAGTATTTTGTTTCAACTATAACGATACATTCTCAAACTCTCATGAAACAGTCAGCAAATTTCCCTTGAAGACATTATTTTATAGAAAGAAATCTATTTTAAAATTATCATTTCAATGTACGTTAAAAGAAGATTTGCAGCTTAGTGATTTGTATCGTTAAACTTGGGACTATTTCCAGTGCAACATACACATCCTATTGAAATAAAGATGTCAGGAACAATAAACAGTGTCATACATGCAGTTACTTGCCATATCGAGAAAGGTGCAGATATTTTCTTTTTCCCTCTGGCTGAGCCCACTTTCCTAGAAAATTTCTCTAAAGGGAAGGAGACCCCAGTTCACACTTAAAATAATGGCGCTCTCTGTTGTAGTGACCTCGGTAATTTTAGAAAACTCCGAGGAAAACCCAGATTCGTTATTTAAATAATTGAATGACAGAGATCAGCTCAAAACAAAATACAATAAAACTTAACAATTTATTTTAGCAAATTCATTAAAGGTATTTTTATTTATAATTAAAACATTCTTGATTAAATAATTGAGAAGATTCTAACATTATTATTATTTTTATGATATTTACACAATAACCATAATGACAAGAGGGAAATGGAACGAGAGATCAGACTCACCCCTTTTAGAAGTAGTCTTGTGGTGTCTGAGACTTCGCCGCTCTCCGGTGTCGATGATTCTCTTTTTTCATCCACTTCCCGTCCTTTACTCAGCATCTCCGCTTTGCATTTCCATTCGCTGATATCTCCGCATCTTACTTGACTTGCTATTCAGTATACCTCTTTTCAGACTTTGTCACCTCTTCGTCATCTATTAGTCGGACACCTGCATTCCCATTCAGGACAGTCGAGGTAGGACTTCTCCAGGCCAGTGCAATCATACTCCGTTTACTCGTTTTCTTTGTCGGGCCGGTGTCGATGATTCTCCTTTTTCATCCATTTCCCGTCCTCTACTCAGCATCTCCGCTTTGCATTTCCATTCGCTGATATCTCCGCATCTTACTTGACTTGCTATTCAGTATACCTCTTTTCAGACTTTGTCACCTCTTCGTCATCTATTAGTCGGACATCTGCATTCCCATTCAGGACAGTCGAGGTAGGACTTCTCCAAGCCAGTGCAATCATACTCCGTTTACTCGTTTTCTTTGTCGTGCCGGTGTCGATGATTCTCCTTTTTCATCCATTTCCCGTCCTCTACTCAGCATCTCCGCTTTGCATTTCCATTCGCTGATATCTCCGCATCTTACTTGACTTGCTATTCAGTATACCTCTTTTCAGACTTTGTCACCGCTTCTTGATCTATTAGTCTGACATCTGCCTTCCCATTCAGGACAGTCGAGGCAGGACTTCTCCAGGCCAGTGCAATCATACTCCGTTTACTCGTTTTCTTTGTCGGGTATCTGTGCCTTATGTGTCTGAGGGACTTCTGTGTGTGAGGACTTTCTCTGTCTCTGTGTCTGCCTTCCATTCTTAGATACAGTTTTTAAATTCTCATCTTAGCCCCTCCTCTTTACACCATTGGTTTTCCAAAGTTCCATATAACGTCCTACACTCCTATGGGATAGGTCAGAAATCTCTCCCCCTTAATCCCGACTGGTGAGATTTACAAACAAAACATATCATAAAACATAAACTTCACTTGCAATTTTCTCACAATCATTCATACCTTCCGAAAGGAAGAATTTATTCTTTTATTGCACTTGGCTCGTTGTGCCAATTTTTGTTGCATCCTTTCCTTTATACTATTACAGCTTAGTTTGAAAGGAATAGAGGAAACTCTTCAATTTAAAGTGCAATAAAAATATACATATCTATTTCCCCAGGGTTTAGTTATGTCATTTTACACTACGACACTCTCAGCGATGGCCTTTCCAAGGTTCGTTATGGGATTTCAGTTTCTCAAATAAACGCAAAGAGTATTGTATACATGTTTTGTCGGTGAAATGATTTGTCTTGCGTGTTTCGGTATCGAACTGACCATCATTAGAAGGATTAGGCCTTGCAGTTCAACAAGTCGTCTGGTCAGAGATGTGGATATTGGAACGGTTGTGTTTTCCCGGCCCTAATAGGGATCTGTGAACTTTCTGTGATTTATATCTTAAGGATCTGACGTCAACAGTTTTACACGTGCTACACAAATAGGCTGTTCACATGCGATGTCGAAACTTTAGCATACACTAGTTAACTTCTATACTTTGTCATATGAGCTTAATTTCGGCGTAGTGTTTAGGGGCTTAAATCAAAAGTAACTTATATTATTACACTCATAACATGGACCAAAAATCAACCTTTTCAATGATTCACTGTTTAAATTCTGACTAAAATTTTCCTTTCACCACATTCATACATTTATAGAGATTATGTAATCCTCTAAGATTTAAATATGCAGGGTATGTTAAATTGTTTTATTTTATTTTACTCTTTACCTGTACTAAAATTATTCAGTCTCAAGTTATATGATATCCCTGCAGGAAAAGATAATGAAAAATTTTATGTAAAGAAATTTTTCTGCGAAAAAGATGAGAGAATTTGAGTTTGAAGTTTTGAAGATACAATATCATGCCATTATTTGTTTTTTTTATTTGTTTATTGGGAGAAGTCCAAGGGAGATCTTTAATTAATGAAAGAGGAAAGTGTTTTTCTTAAAGTTTAAAATCTAAAATATGATCCAACTGATATGAACATATAGAACAAGGAATTATACAAAATATTAAAAATATTTTAATACCTTATACTTTATTTGTTCCTATAATCTCTGTCTGTTAGCATTAGGAATTAACATTTTTATGTTTAAAGTATTACTATTTTTAAAATTTCACAAGTTTTCGTGTGAGAAAGCAACGGAGCATAAAAAATATGAATGATTGCATATATAAAGTTACTTTTATTCTTAAGCCAGAAAAAAGAGGGCCCTGGAATTTCACTTCCGTGGAAAACTAAAATAAAATAATAGTTGTTTTTTTATCCAAATCTGTCTACCAGTATAAATAACAATTCTGAGTATTTGTGAGTTATTGATTCATATGAAGAGTAAAATAAAATCCTATCCTATCAACAAACAATCCTGTGATTTAAGAAACAATATTTCAGGTGTAATGATATTGTTAAAATATTAATAATCTAATAATGAAATAAAACTCTCAATTCTAAAATTTAATTTTTTTTTATATTTTCTTTGAATTATGTGTATAACACAAGTTTATGTGATTTTCATATATTTTTTGAATGAAATGTATGTTAAATGTAACAGAAACAATGACTATAGTTTTAGTATCAGTTAAAGAAAAAGTACGTTAGTAGACTATTTATGATTTTTTGAATATCCAGCTGATTGAATTTCATATACCACATTTATGACGATAAATTTAGTTATAATTTAATGCTCATGATTCCAAACAATGTAGAATTATACATTTTATCAATCATTACAAATATGTTCACAAGATATTCATATCAAAGCAATTAATATTATTTATATTTAGCATAATGAAAGAAATTTTTAACCGCGTTAAGCTTCAATCTAAATAACGTAGAAGGTATAGTTTAAAAAATATTTTGGTCAGTTAGAATAATTCTTTTGTACAAAAGAATATGAAAGTATTTGTTTTAAAAACATAATTATGACTCTTACAAATATGTCTTGGTTTTCAAAACATGTACACGATAGCATGTCTCGATTTTCCTTTCATCTCAAAATAAGTTATTTTTTATTTGAAGAACAAATTTAATAAATTTCGCACATTATTATAAGAAATAAAATGTATTTAATTATTATTGTATTTTTGAATTTTTTATATTTTTAAATTAGTGTATAACATTTTATTAAGTCGTTTTATAAATTATGGAAATTCCCTATATTATAGGGACAAATGTGCATTTTAATTAGGTATAATTTTATTGCTGTAATAAATGATAGTATTATAAGGGAACGAAAAGTATATTTATGCATATCACTTGATCTAGATCAGTATGAAATTATTGAGTTGCATTTTGTTGTGGTGAAGTTCGGAAATTTCAGAAAATTCCGAGGAAAACCCAATTTTGTTTTTCGAATAATTAAATGGCAGAGATAAATTAAAAACAAATAAAACTAAGTAATTTATTTAGTAACTTGATTACAAGTGGAATTTACATTTATTATTAAAACATTCTCTATTAAATAATTGAAATTCTAACATTATTATTCATTTTATGACAATGACACATTAGTATATCATAACTGAGAGTGACCAGACGGACAAGGAAAGAGAGATGAGACTGACCCCTTTTAAAAGTAGCAGTGTGGTGTTTCTCATATGGTATTACTGGCTCAGGATCTCGCTTGGCTTGCTCATTGCTCATGAGCTTTTCCTCTTTTCTCTGCTATCTCTCCTCAGACTTTACCATCTCTTCTTATACTCGTCTATTTGTCGGACATCTGCAGCTCTATTCAGGACAGTCGAGGCAGAGCTCCTACTGTACACGGCAGTTATACGCCATTTACAACTAACATCTTTTTAGTTTCTTATTATGCTCAATGAAAATCCAGTCCTCAATTGTGGACTTCTTTCCTATGTCGGGCTTCTCTGTGGCTTCTGTGTGAGAGGGATTTCTCCATCTTTAGGCGCAGTTTTAAATTCCCGTCTTAGCTCCTCCTCTTTACACCATTGGTTTTTCCAAAGTTCCATACTATCTTCTACACTTCTATGGTATAGGTCAGGAATCTCTACCCCTCAATCCCGACTGGTCAGATTTACAAATAAAACATATCATAAAACATAAATTTCCTTGCAATTTTCTCAAGATCATCCATCTACTCCAAAAGGAGGAATTTATTCTTTTACTGTTTTTGGCTCATTGTGCTAATTTTTATTACACCCTTTCCTTTATATTATTACAGCTTAGTTTGAAAAGAAAAGAGGAAACTTTGAAATTTAAAGTGCAGTAAAACTATACATACCTTCTTCTCAGGGTTTGGTTATTTCATTTTACACTACGACACATTTCGAAAGGAACTTCTGAATTAAACGTTTTATGTTTATTACGTTAAACTTTATATTAATGTTAATTTTCAAAAATTAATTAACTGAAGCAAGGAAACCTTGACTAGTAAAGATTCATTTCTATTGAAAAATAATGTATGCCAAAGTTAATTTGATAATGTTTGATAAAATGAAAGTGAAAAAAAATGGTTCTGGGTAAGTGCAATTTAATTAAGCACTTGTTTTGAAGTATTATATTTTCTTTCCTTATAACAAACATCCAAGATGTTTTATGAGTTAATTTAAGTTTTTATTCAGCCCCTTTTAATTTATAAAATATTTCAAGTTTCATTCTGCAGAAAATGTGATTGATTCCAATACATTAATGCTCATTGCCTTTCTTTTTTCTTCTATAAGTGTGCAAGTAAACACACCAACATATTCCAGTTTAAAAAGAGAAAAACAAAATTGAAATATTGGAATCTGTAAAAATATATTGAAATCCTTACATACTTACATTTTATTTGAAATATGCTTCTTAAATCAGAATTAAATGTCTTTTGAATTGTGAAAAAGTAGTAACAAAAAATACGCTTTCTATGGGAATTCAAAATTCAAAATTTCTTTATTTCCCATAAAGATAGAATGTTTTACAACCATTTTAAGAACTCTGTGTTAAAAACTTTTTAGATGACTAAATTTTTTAAATATGTACCCAAAATTAGATTAAAAAATATTAGAATTTTCAACTTAACATAAGGTAACTTTTATTTAGCTCTACAAAATTAATGAAATTTAACTATCATCATCACTGTTTTCAGTATGTTTTATCTAATGTTAGATAAATGAAATCATATGATTTGTTTCATCTTAGTTTAAATAAATCAACTTTGAAAGCCTTGTTATTGCCAATAAGAGTTTTATTTATATTATATTCTTCATTATTATCAAAAGAGCGCAGTCTTATGTTATCAAAGTGGTTTTGCAATATCAAAATATTTGTAGTTATTTCTTATGAATAAATTTTTTTGTTTTATAAATAAAACATTTTTTACTAAACTTTTAAATAACTTTCATTTACACAGTTAAATGTGTCTAAATTTTACTCTGGTAAGAAAACAGATACCTTTAAGTTTTAATGAATCTCTTATTTAAATGTAAATAAAATAATATTTTAACTCTTTTGACAAATATGAACACGTTTTTGATGATGATGGGCAATTTGTTTCTTATTAAAATTATAAAAAAAGATTATGCAAAAAGTTACATACTCATCCCTTCCTTATGCATGGAAGAATGAAATTCAGCTTCATTAAAAATAACCAATAAAAGTATAATCATTAACATCTATGGTATTCATTAAGCTGAATAAAATTTTATGAAAAAAATAAATAAATAAAATCAGTAATGAATAAATAAACTGTAATTTTTAATTATTACTTAATTTTAATCTACATTTTCAAGAAAAATGGGTAAAAAATATGAAAATTGTGTTATAAGCATGTTTTCTGTGTCTAGAAAATATGGTTGCGATAATATATTAAAACTGTTTTGGGCTTCTTGTTGAAAAAAACCATTTTATTTAGGTTGATAATTCGGTCACTTATTAAATTTCTTTGAAGGAAATATCTATGAATGTATTTTTAAGTAAATATATTGACATAGAATATATCACACAATTTTTTATTATGTACATGCAATATATTACATAATTTTTAAATTTATGTAAAGTTGTTTAAGCACATTTTTTATTAAAAAACTGTAGTATATTGATAAAAAAGGAAATTATTTTAATTCTTTTTAAGTGCAGTTTAATATAGTATATAGATATTTAATTTGGCTGTTTATTGAATGAAGATTAATTTACCAAATTAAAACACTATTTCAAATCTCTTTATTTGGATGAATAAATATTAAAGCTTTATACGAGTTAAAATCAATATTTTTTTATGCATTTTATTGACATATTTTTAAATATTTTATAACATTCTCATGCAATTCCTTTCAAAGACTTGTTCACTTATTTTTCTCCCTCAAAGACTCCATCTAAAAGTTTTCTATAGTTAAACATATTTTAAGCACAAAAAAACATGTGTGATGGAAAAAGAAGGAGCATCATATACTTCTTATGATAATAAGAACTGAGCACTTTGAAAATTCAGTAAAGAGGAAATTGTTATAGGGGTTTGAAAATGTGCTTTTCGCTACCCAGAATTTTATCAAAATATAAAAAAAAATCTTGAAATATGTAAACTTAACAAAGATAGTTTACATTTCTTATAATATATATATATATATATATATATATATATATATATATATATATATATATATATATATATATATATATATATATATATATGTATATTATTTTTAGCAAATTTAAATTCAAATTGCTTATTTGAATCCATTGCCATTTTAATTTATACATATTTATTTATTTGAAATTTTATTCTGCTCACATATTTAGAAATATATTATACTCGTTAATTTCTGTTAGATAAATTAAAACGTATCTTTTACACTAACTTATGATTTTCTTTAGGCACCTGTACACGTTGAAAACGTCAATTTAAACCAAAAAAGGTTAATTTATTTTATTCTTTCGTTGAATAAGGAATTTAAATAAGTTTCTGAAACAGATTTGTTTTTGTCTCTACGTTAATTAAGATTCCTAGATATAAAGGATTTCATAAAGATTAGAAAACCAAAAGTGGACATATTTAAAGGACCGGAAGTGGGCGTTTAAAGGGCCAGAAGGATTTTAAAAATTAGTTTAAGCAGTGTTTAATTTTGAAATATAAATTTAGTAAGCTTTTAAAAGATACATAAAATAATTACTGTTCCGGAAATAATTCAGCAATTCAAATAAAAAAATTAATCAGCAAATATGAGAATTTTTAGAAAACATAATATATAGAAAACACAAATTCATTTGTACATTATTTTTTTAAAGGTCACAATAAACTTATTTGTATATGAATGAGAACGCGTTAAATTAATTATATTGAATTAATTTAACGTTCTCATTTATATACTCATTTATATACTAATTAATTTTATAAATTAATTATTTCTAAATTCGTATGTTTTATGTGGTACACATAAAATATTGATATTTGAAGATAGTATGTGTTTACAACACAATAATATGGACTAAATAAATGTATTTGGTTAATATGAAGTATAAAAATTGTTTCGTTTTAACATTCATATATATTTCCAATATTCTCTTATTTTCTGGACTAGTGTATTTTAGATGTAAAACTGTTTTTTTATTTCATTTTATTTATTTAAATCTTTAAGAGATTAGAATTTTAATATTTTATTTATTAAATTTTTGGGGTGAAATATGTCAATATGTCCAACTTTCGAATGAAATTACTTACTTTACGTTAGACATAATTTAGGTATCATTTAAAATTAAATTACCGAAATATTTAGTGGAATGTATTTTTGCTGTAAATGTTTGGTGCATTTTTAAATGTAATAAAATATTATCAAACATTTGATTAATACAGGTTCAAGACTTTTAGTAATGTCAATTGATTCGTAAATAATTTAAGGAAACAAATTATTGCATTATAAATTTAGTTAAAAAACCGAAGACCTTGTTGGTGTAATTAGATTTTAAAATTGGTCCTTAAACTTATGCAAGTAAATTATGCATTTTTAAGTTAATATGTTTAGTAAATTAAAAAAATTGAAGAAAAATCAGAATTATTAAATTTTTTGATTTCAAACAAAATTAAAGTATTGTTAGACCGAAAATAACACGGTTAAATAACTTATATAAGTGATTTTTTCTGATAGTTACAATAATAATTTGACATCACCTTAATTACGTACCTTCTGAGTAAGACATATATTCTATTAAATTTTTCTGAATAACTTTTTAAACAAATTAAACTTGAAAATACATTTTAAATTGTAAGATTCAAATTAATGATTTAGAATAAAATTTAAATGAAAGTGATAGTATAGTATTCACTAATCAACAAAACAAAAAATGACACAAAAGAAATTTTTGATTTTATTTTGTACAATTATAAATATGATGAATACTTTCTTTACATATATGAATTGAATTTATAAAAAAACATATAAATTGATATATAAATTTTGGCTAAATCTTTTCGAAAATATACAATATAGAAGGAAAAGATATTTTTGAGAAATTACATTTGACTTGTTTTTTTTAATGCATATAAAATATTCCATTTTAAATATAACAAATCAATTATAATTTTAAATAAAATAAAAATGTTGGTATTATTTTTCATGTAATTTCTCTTTTTTAATTTCTATATTAAAACATTTTTTGAAGAATTGTGCTTCAATTACAGTGCCAGATTGACTTTACATAATAAATATATTAAGCACTTCCTTTATTGATCCACGTATTATAATAATCTACTTAAATATTAATAATTTCCTGCAAGGTATTAATCACCGAAGAGAATTTAGTCTACCTCATTTAAACGTTGGTACGCTGTTGTCAGCTATTTATCATCTCCCTGTCGGGTCTTTGCTTAGAGGTATAATTGTGATTATACGCATGTGGTGAAAGATGGTGCAAATAGTACAAATAAATACTAATATATTATGAAAATGATGTATACATGCAAGAGATCATTTACTGGAATTTATACTTTGGATAACTTCACTAATACGATTGATATTTATGATGATTTATAGAGATAATACAAACCCTTTCAATGGATTACTTTTTTATATATTTACACAAAATTAATATAAATTTAATTATAGTTAAAAGTAAAGAAGTCTTAGATTACTTAATCATATAAATATTTTGATTTGAAAATATGCTAAAATTTTTGGGCATGAATCAAAGTTTTGTCTAAATATAATTCAAAATGTGTTTTAAAAGTTATTGTATTATACTAAATTTTAATGAAAATGTTTTTTACATACGCTTTCTCAGCAGTTATGGAAAATGTATACTCACTTGTGTAAATTTAATTTTAAAGAGTATACAATAAATTGTGATATTCATATCTAATTGTTCTAAAATGTTTATCAAAAATGAATAATTACTGCAGAACAAAATATAGCACTTGTTTATACATTAAAAGTTGAAATCATTTACAATACTAATCATTGCTGTGAAATGAAATAATTATATCATTTTTAGAAACTTTTTTCTAAAAGGTAATTTAAAGTAAATAATATTAAACTAATAATTATTTTATAGGAATTCTGTTGATTTTTAACCAATTTAATTATGTGTTATCTATTTCACTTAGCATAAACCTTAAAAATATGAACATTTAATTTTTTTTTTGCAAATAAACATTTAATTTTATTTTCACATACTCAAATCACTCTCTTAAAGAATAAAATTTTATTGAAAATAAGTAATTTTACTTACACAGACAACAAAATATCATTGCATTGAAACATATTTTTCTAATAATACAATATCAGAAATTATTAGGTTACTGAATAAATTCGTAACGTTTTTATCAAAGACTTACTTAAACAAAAAACAATAATTATTTCAATAAGTTAATCAGTTATATGTTCACCATTCGTGCTTACAACCTCTACCGACTTCTCGATCAATTTGTTGATGGTTCCACCAAAGCCTGGTGTCAAAGAGGTTGTTGAGCCGTTTTTAAGGGCCTCTTTGTTATTGAAGGTATTTTCCTTCATATGGTTTGACAAGGAGCGGAAAAGATGGTTATCGGTGGGTGCAAAGTCTGGTTAATACGGCGGATGCTGAAGGACATTCCATTCGAGATTTTGGAGTGCAGCTTTAATGAATTGTGCAACATGGGGCCTGCCGTTGTCGTGAAGTAGTATGGTTTGACCATGGCAATCAGGTTTTTTCAGTCGAATTGCCTCATTTACACGGTGTAGCTGGACAATGTAGAGTTCTTTGTTGACTGTGGCATTCTTTTCTAGCATTTCCATTTGCACCAAGAGGTCCTTAAAACCTAGCTTAACTACTTCGAATGGGAGGTCCTTCAGCATCCACTGTATTTCCGGACCCTGCACCGACCGATTTTCATCTTTTCCGCTCCTTATCAAACTATATGAAGGGCGTTACCTTCGATAATAAAGGGGTCCTTAGAAACTATCTTAACATATTCTTTGACACCAGACCAGGTGAGATTTTGGCAGAACGACATCAACAAATTGGTCGAGAGGTGGGTAGAGATTGTAAACAGCAATGGCGAATATACAATTGATTAACTTATTGATATAATTATCGTTTTTTGTTTAAATAAATGACTTTGGTAAAAACGCTACGAACTTTTCCCCAATTTAATATATTAATTTCGTTTACTTGAATTTTAAAGTATATAAATATTTCATTTAAAAGAAATTGTAATGTACACAGCTAAAAAGTTCGAGTTCAAAATCATCAATTTTATGAAAACGTAATACAATACCAATATAAGCACTCAAAACTGAAATTTATTGTTCAAACAACAACTTTGCTTAAAATCAGAGTCAATATTTTTCCTTCTTTATTTGAAAATAACGACATGGTTTATAGTAACAGATAGAATAATAAATCATATATAGGAAATAGAAGCTGAGGAAATGTATTAAAAACATCTGTTATTAAATTGGTAAACGATTTTGAAATCTTATATCATGGAAAACAAAACATTATTTGCTATGCACTGTTCTGAAACATATTGTACATCGTATGATACGATAATCGAAATTTTTATTTTATATGGTAAATTCTTAAATTTTAATTGTTAGAATTTATTATATTTTGAACTGAAAAAATATTATTTTGAAACACAATATAAGCAAACTTCAAGAAGAAAGCTTTAAATTATATTCTAATAAAAAAAAGAGCGATATTTTTTCAGAAATAAAATACTTGTAACTATCTTAGTTTCGTGAATAATTACAAATGTTAGATTGAATTTGTTCACTGTACAAACAGGTAAATAAGAGAAATCTGACAAAAAATTCCCCTAAATTCTAATTGAATGTACCTAAGCCTCTTATGAAATTAATTATATTAGATCTTTTCAGAATATGAATTGAAACACCCTAACTTGTACATAATATCTTAGAAGAACAATTTTTCTACTGTAAGTCAAAAGAGTAATGACAAATATTTATGTGTTTCTAAATACCCACATATGTATGATAAATAAGTTTAGTTACTCAAAGACTTATTTAAAAAGGCCAAAAATACTTTGTGCCATTTATACATATATTCATAATGGAATGTATTTTGAAAAATTATCAAGAACTTATGATTAGATGTTTTCTAGATAGAATCATGAAAGTTAAAAAGAAATGCAAATTTTTTGATGTAATTCAATCATGATACATATTCAGAAATAAAACTTATCATTTTTACGTGAAAAAATTGAAAATAATTATTTTATAAATGTACAAATTCTTTATATAATTGAATAAAAACGAATTTATTTTATTTTCAAAAGTAAACTTGAAAATCTAAATATTCATTAAATGATTTTAATTTATATACAATTGGTTGTTTTCTAATTAAAATGATTATGACTGGATATAATACGCTGACACATGGTTTTATGTGGAAGAGAAAAATTTTAAAGAATATCTTGTATTAAATGTGGATATTTCATATAAAAATGCATTTATCCACAAACATTTAAAAACAAAATTTTAGTGTATTGGAATGATAAATTATCAACCAATTTTTCTTGACCATATTAAAATTAATTTATGTCTTTTATTAAGATATTTTAATAAATTAGATATAAAATAAATTTGAGAATGCAATATTTAAAAATAAAAATGGCACAATACAGTCTTTAAATTCCTATGAAACTGACAATGAAAAATCTGTTTCAGCACAATTGATATCAAAACTGTCAAAAACAGTTAAAAAAGAAAAAAAGGTAAAATTCTTTTTGAAAACTTAAAAATTTGAAAATATTCAGATATTTTTTGTAAATAATAAACAAATATTAATATACAGGGAGGACTGATAAAATTTTGAATAATATTTTTTAAAATCAGTTCTTTTTATTTGAATTTTTCACAATATAAAATTCTCTTAGGCTACAAAATAATTTTAATAACACACAGACACGCACGCACGCACGCACGCACACACACACACACACACACACTCACACACACACACTCACACACTCGCACACGCACGCACGCACACACACACACACACACACACTCGCACACGCACGCACGCACACGCACATTGTGAAATTAAATTTGGTTTTTAAATTTTTTGACTAGATTCATCCACAATAAGTTATACATGTTAAAATTATTTAAATCTTGAATTTTCTATTTATTTGATGAAGAATTTACACCTTTTTGGAAGGAAAATATAATGACAATAACACAATATGATATGCATTTTAAGACTTTTTATCCTCTCCAACTGTAACTTTTTACAGAATTTTGAAATACATAGTTTTTAGGCGTCGTTTTTAAAAGTATTAAAAAAATCTGGTGTTAATATACTATTGAAGGAAAATTCTGCAAATCCAATCATTTGACATTTAAATATAAATAGAGTAAACGTTGTTATAAGCCTAAATTTTATTAAAATTTATATATAGTTTTAAAAGAAATTATTACATTAATTTTTTGTTTAAAATATATTACTGAACTTTTAGCATAGTTTTAATTTAAAATTACAATTTTAATGTCATATATAAACTCATTGCCAAGTTTACATAGATGAATTTAATCATGATTGTAATTTATTGTTGATTTTTATGTTCAATTCTAATCGCTTCATTAACTATTGTATTTTAATTTAAAATGTTGACACCCAAACATTTTTGTAAGTAATTATACCACATCAATCCACGTTTATATCCACATGAGAACAACATTTTTTCCTCTCAGTTAATTTTCATTGAAGATTAAGTCGTTGATGGCGGCTAACTTAGGGGTTTTTCCAGTCGAAAGTTTCTTTTTAGAGGTAAAGATGCCAATGGATATCTCCAACTGAAACATCCTGGTTGATAACTGCTGATAGAATGTTATTTAATCCTATTCTTCAGTGATATGAAGCGTTTCTATAGGTGACAGGCAAAGGGAGGAAATGTGAATCTCAAGTTGTCCCTGAGGCATTAAACACATACACTTAAATATTTTACCTTTTGTCTGTGATTAGTGTAAAGATTAGTGTATATATATATATATAAAGAGAGAGAGAGATAGTTATATATATATATAAGCATAAAAATAAACATACACGCAGTAGAAATCACACATTATACCAAAACAAACAAATCAGATTGAATTTATGTATATCAAATCAGATTATATATATATATATATACATATATATATATATATTTTATATATATATATATATATATATACATACATATATATATATATATATATATATATATATATATATATATATATATATATATATATATATATATATATATATATATATATATATATATATATATATAGACATAACAGTCAGAAAGTCGATGACTAGAAGGGATATTTGAAGTTAAATCCTCCGTTGAAGTCCGACACAATCCAGAAATCCAGAATATGTTTTAGCGATGCTAGATGGTCATAGCATTATTTACAAGTGGTATAATTTTTGAACCACGTTTAAATGATAAACATTTTAAATGTTCATTTGAGAATATTTGCATGGCAGTCTGAGATTTTCGTTCACATTTTATTTCCAAAAGAGTTCCAAGAGATGTTCTAGAGCACCACTGATATGATTCTAGATTATTCCTTAGTGTTAAGCTCCTGATATGTCAGTCATGAACCAGTGGGCGTATTTTCCTCACTGTTTTCTGTAGTTAATTTAATCAGTAGTCTCATCATTACCACTAATATTTATATGGGATGATATGGTATTTTAATTATTGATACTTTACAGGATTTATATATATATATATATATATATATATATATATCAGATATTTTTACATACTTTCGAGTAAGATTATCTTTATATTGTCTTTAAATTCTTATAATTCCAAAATAGAATTTTATCTAACTTCAAATTGAATTTCAAATTTGAGAAATGGTAATGAAAATGTGCTCTATTTTAAATTTACAGTTAAACTATACAAATAACCTTGATTACTAGATTACATTGTAATTCTTTTTCAGTAATTCATGACATTGGTAATTGACACCTTTCTTTTAATTCCTAACATTGGTAATTGACACCTTTCTTTAATCAAGTTTCGCTTACTAACTCTGTTTTTATTTTTAAATTCAATGAAGATAAATTTTGAGATCACATTGTTGAAATCTGTAAATGATTATAGCTAAAAAAATATTTACATAATCTTTATATGAATTATTTATACGGAGAAAAGAGAAACAAGTGCATTATCTGATTGATCGGAATAAAACTGGATTGAGTTCTGGTTCTTTTCTATTCAAAAACCACGACATTCTTTGCTAAACAATAAATAACTTAGTTAATTATGGTTATAAAAAGATAATAGATAGCTAGGCTGACAATACGGGATGCGCTGCTCCACTTTTTCATACTCAACTACATTTGGTGTGGAGTCCGACTGCTTCAGTACACACATACCATAGGGACCCGTTTATAGGGTAGGCAACCTTTCACACCTCATTCATACACGGAAAGGATAAATAAAGAGAGAAAATTCTTCCATTACAGAACCGGGACTCAAACCGAGGATTACCCTATCCGCAGTCAGGCACTCTGACAACTAGACAAGGTGGTCGGCGAGGAATTCTTTAATTAAATAATTACATTTTTTATAAAGCATTACTAAATTCTCCTTTAAAATTCCATTATAGTTATTTTCTGTGGGACTTATTCTATAACAAAATAAACCCATATGTGTTTAAAAACAATTTTAAATCGTAAATTATTATTTGTAATATTTTAATCATTATTTTTATGATTTTCTATGAAATTTTAAAATATTAAGGTACAATGGTATGTATCCTACATTCAAAGCTGCCATTTATATTTATCGCAATCTTTTGACTGAATATGAAACTTAAGAGGAAAAATTTTAAACATTTTGAAAGTTTAGGACATACATATCTCTTTAAGTGTATCTATTAAGAACCAGGATTATTTGTTCTTGAATGAATAAAATTTATATACATAGTTTAATAAGTCATATTTTCTTTCTCAAGCATTCATTTTAAAAAGAAAAAAATGAAATTTATGAATGGAAGAAAAAATTTTCAAATTAGGTAAATATTCATCTGCTTTTCTTCAATCTACAAGTTATAATACAAATAATAATTCTACAAATAACAATCCTTAAAATTGAAATTAATGTAGATTTTTGTCTTAAGTCTTAAGAAATTATTTATTCTTTAGTCTTAAAAAACAGACATTTTAATAAATAATTTAAAATCAACCTCTGTCGTGGTTAGTTTAATTTACAAAATAAAATAATGTGATATACTTAAAAACTGTCATTTTTTCTTAGTTACAAAATTTTAAATCTGCTTTACGCATTAAAATATAAAAACATTGCTTATATAGTTTTTATATATTCTATAGAGTATATAGTTATAAAAAATATATAATTTAATTACTAGATACTCTATATCCCAACTGAGAGTTGGGATATAGAGTATATATATATATATATATATATATATATATATATATATATATATATATATATATATATATATATATATATATATATATATATATAATATATATATTATATATATATATATATATATATATATATATATATATATTATATATATATATAATATATATATATATTATATATATATATATATATATATATATATATATATATATATATATATATATATATATATATATATTTATTTCAAACTATTTCAAACAGTTTAAAAGGAAATTCTTTACTAATAAAAGCTAAGCAAAATAAAACATCATCAATTTATTTTAATAAACTTATCAAATATGATTTTTCAATATATTTTTATAACATCCTATTAAAAATAGTTACAGAATGTTTGTTAAAATTAAAACTTAAATAATATTTACTTAAAAATATTTAATAATTTTTGAAGGTAGTTAAACATTTATTAAATTTCAACTTTGTGGTTTGTATATAAGCAAAACACACAAATAATAAAAGATTTTTATTTTCTAATAACTTTCAAATTAATTAAAAGTTTAATTATTAATTTATGTATTAAAATGTCATTATATGAAAAAACAAACAATTTCTCATTGTTTTTTATTTTAAAACGTATAAAATATAGAAATTTTTGTATAGTGAGCACAATTTTAATTAACATATAATCGTAATATTTATGATTTTGATATATTAAACTACTTAGTTTAAATTATGAAATATGAAACAAATGATAATATATAGTTGAAGAGCTATGCAATGCAATACTTATATTTTATTTAACACATACAATACATATATAACTATGCTATATATATATTTTCTTTAACAGTATTCTATATTCTTAAAATAATTAGCCTCCTTAATATTTATAGTACATATCTTTATGTATTTAGGTTTTTTTATTACATTACTTCGTATTACTACTTTTATAATTTGTAGTTAACAATATTTTTATTTGAAAATTGAAAGAAAATTAGTTTTTTTACTTCGCTTGACGATAAAAATGTTTCCATTATAAACTGAAATATGAATATTTATCTGAAAATCAAAAATAAATAATCGATAAGAATAACATAAATAGGATACGAAATTTGTTATAACACTTTTGCTTACAATAACAGGTTTTTTTTATTTTGTTTGTTGAAATATTTATTAACAGAACTTTTCTATTTTGAATATCTTATTAATCCAGTTGCATAAGCAAATTTTCCCCTGATTTTGAAATTAATAACTGTAAAAAAATAAATTAATATTTTTGATTTTATATTTTGACTAAATGAATTTGCAAAATTTTTAATTTATCAAGCATAAACTTTTGTACCTACTATTTCTGAACTACACTCAAAATATATTTAAAGCAAATAAATTTTTTTAGATTTAATAAAAGTTAATTTATATGAACACATCAAGCAGCTGAGTTTTGTTTATATTTTATGTGTTGCGAAAGAAGAAAATAAGTTTAGAAGAAAAGCGTAAATTTTGAGTATAAAAGGAAATATATAATATTAAGTCACTTAAATCTTACACTTCAGGGAATACAAAGTTTTGTCACAAGTAAGATATGTTTCTTCAAATTTTTATTTTCATTTCCTTAATAGTATAAATTAAAATGTTTTTTTGTTAAAATCCAATTAGGAATGTCAAAATGTGTTTTTCTGATTAAAAGTTTTCAAATGTTCTAAGAAAATGAAATACATGGAATTCTTGGTATTCAAATACATTTAAAAATCCAAAATAATAAATGCTTTTTATTACTAAAAGTCTTCGTGATTTTATTTATCTTTCTTAGTATTCCTCAACTTAAGTTCAAGTTAATGAATTTTTTGCATAATATAAGATCAAAAATAATATCTTGAGTTTAAATTATTTGTTTGAGGAATATCTCATTAAAGGAATTATATATATTTAGCATTATATTATAGCTTAAGCTTTTTGTAAAGAGGAATTATTTGAATTCAAATGCCAATTTGAGAATTTTGAATAAATAATTTCCTCTATTTAAGCAATCAATTTCAGTTTTTATACAAAAACAAGTTTGAAATTTTCTAATCAAAGAATTTTTTTGAAGTAAAATAATCAGTTTTTAGAAATTGTATGGAAATATTTATTTGAATTAAATGAAAACTTGTGCAAAATTTTCTTCAAAGAAATTTTTAGATGATATTATAAGTTTTTATGCAAAATTAATTGCTTGAAGTCAAATACAAGATTGAGAATTTTTTAGAAATACATATAATCCGTCCCCGTTTCTAATACTTATAGAAAATTTATACTTCTGTTAACAATAAAAATTATTATATTTAAATTCAAATAATAATAAAATTTTATACGTTATCAAAAGATGATACTAAATTTTTTTGTAAAAATTAAACAACTCCATACAATTCAGCAATTTTTTTCAATATCATCGATTCAATATGTTTCAGCAATTCCACGTGTTTCAACGTATTTAAGCCATTTTTTATCACAAATATGTGACAGTGTGTGTGATTATAGATCATCAGTACAAAATCTATATTATTAAACTTGCCTTTAAGAAGTATAAATAATAAATTAAGAAGCAAATAATTTTACTACAAAGCAGGAAAAAAATTATCACTAAAAAAAATTTAAAATAGTTGTTAAAATTTTTAAAATATTTTATAGATAGATAAAATAGAGTTTCCTTTAAATTAGATTTAAATTTGTTATTAATATTTAAACTAAAAAATTAGTTACCAGAGTACAAAATGTAATAATGGCTCAAGTTTTATATAGGAATGCAACAATAAAATAGCAGACAAATTACATTTATGTTTATCAAAATAATTTTGCATTTATAAGATATTAAACTTAATAAAACTAATTTTACTTATTATTTATAAGCTTTGTTGCATGGATATTAGAATAAATGAAAAGAATGTTAAATTAAATACATTTTTCATCCTATTTGTCCTTGAAAACAAAAATAACGTAAGCTCATAAAAAAGAAAGTTCTGCTGAATTTAAAATGAATCTCTGTTTAGCAAATAAAACGTTGTAACTTTTTTGAAATTTTGTTCATGATCTTAATAAATGACTAGTCAAGCGTTTCATTTAATTATTTGTCATGCATGTGACGATCATAAAATACATTTTTTAAGATCCGGTGGATTTTCTAAAAGCATTTTCTTCAATTTGTTGCGAAAAAAAAGAACGTAGAATAATAAAATGTACTTTTGTACCCAAAAGGTTATGAGAATATTCTACATCTTCATATATAACTTGACGAAAAAGTCAAGTGTAATCTATTGTTGCTTAACGTGTCGTATTTTTATAAATACGTTTAAAGATTTTTAAAATAATTTTGTTTGCTTCTACGGCTGGAGAATTATTGATATATACAAACTTTCTATTAATATATTTTGATTCATATCATAAGAATGGAAAAAATATTTCTTTTGTGTTTAATGTGAATGATAAACAGTACCACAAATTTTAAATTAGCAAAGAAAGAAACATTTTTAGAAATTATTTATCAAAATTTTAAACAATTGTCTGTGATTACAGAGCATTAAAATTTTGAAATTTTATTTCCTGTAAATTTTCGAAAATCGGATAAAGCTTTTATTAAAGAATTATGTCGAGTTGACTTAGTATACATTTATTTTTATGGCTTTTGATTCAATATTGTGATAGAATGAAGCAATTCGTTAATAAAGCTCCATGAGCGACCACGATTTATATGTTCTTTCGCGATTGTAAAACGTTGTTCGAGAACATTGACTAAGAGGTGTTTTGAATCCGACATATATTGATACTGTGAGAAAGCTTATTGCTAATGATTGCCATCTAAAATTGATCCCAGGTACTTGCTGTTTTATCTTATGTCCTACAACATATCAGGAAATGTAAAGATATAAGTGCTTTAAATTTTTCATTATCACTTATAAAATATATTTATGAGTAATATTGCCAAAAAGCCGTTAAAAATAACCAGCATTTTGAAACGTGTGATCATAATGTGTTGGAAAAACAAGATTTGTTCAAATGAAATCGAAATAAAGGAGCACAATATTTTGAATTTTATTTTTTTTTAAAAAAAAACTAAATTGTATTATTGCACACATTAAATGAATGTAATAACAAAAATTATTTCCAGAATTTTTTCAAAAAATTATTTTCCACTTTCTTTTGGATATATGGTTAGCTTAGATCCTTTCCAATGGATAACCGTAAAACACTCAATAATGTTTGATATTAAACAATATTTCTACCGCAAAGTAGTTGCAGAATGTCGAAAATAAATAAATTGTCACATACCTCTGCACCAGAACAATGACATCTACTTTGCGAAACATGCTTCAACTGGCAATTTCTTCAAGCTATAAATTCTTACTTCACAAATACTTGCAATTTCTCATTAAATTAACAATTTGATTCTTCCTGATAAATGTGCTTAGTACTAATCTTGGAAATTTGAAAATGGTCTTTCCTAGTAAAAATTCCACTTATTATCATTAAATGAATTTAGAAAAAGATAAAAAATGCATAGAAACTCATATAAAGTAGGAGGAAATAGAAAAATGTAAGATTAATTGTTTTCATTTATGAAATATCTAAAAAATGATTTGCTAATTTATTTGAGCACATTTACACAAAAAATATGTTTAATTTACACAAAGAATCCTATGAGATTATTAACTGCCATTTTAAAATTTGCAACATGAATGTATCTATTTAAATTTGTTGGAAAATAAGAAGTGAAATAATGTGTTGTGAATTGAAGAATAGCAACAAAGCCAATCATTCAATAAAAATTGCAAACATCACATTACCTACTAAAACAGGCCATAAATTTGAAGAATATTTTGAATTATAAAAATAAAAACTAATATATAATTTATATAATTAAAATATTAAGCAGCAATTTGAAATGTTGAACACATAATTGTGTAAAAAGTTATTTTGATGGAATGAATAAATTTAATTTAATTTTAAAACTTCAAAAAAATTGAATATATATACTTGAAAATAATGCAGAAAATAAACGCAATATTACAATATAAACTGGAAATATAATAAAAATCATAAAATAAATAGTAAGTAAATTATCTTATCAAAATATTATGTAATAATTTGTAAACAAAAAGTTTATAGTGAAAATAAAAACCACCCACCTGTTGTGAGGCCGGAAATGAGCAAAGTGATAATTACAAATTTTTAAAGTATAATGAGACAAACATTTAATATATCAAATATATCACAAATTTCACTAAAAATATATAAAAAAGAAATACGGAAAATTATAGTTAAAAACACCGTGTTTTAAAAAGTTGAATTTTTTTTTTGTTTTACCTATTTTTCAAGATTGATTAGATTTTTAAATATTATGGAAATAGTTTTGTTAAGAATGATTCATTTTATTTGTATTTACTTTTTATGTCTTAAGTGTTATAGAATTTATTAAAAATGATATGTTCTTAGCAATTTCTAATAGATAAACGACTCTCGCAAAGTAAGAAATACATATTCAGCTTAGCTAAAGATATTTGTTTATTCAACTTCGTTCATAAAGTAATCCATAAATTTTATTTGCTTATAACATAACCAAGATTTTGTAGAAAGTAATATCTTTGAGCAAATGTGAAATTGAAAATGCAATTGTCTTTTGAAATCAAATCATATTCTCGTATAAGGAAAATTTTAGATGTTTGCTGTTTACTTATTTTGAGTATTTACATTTTTTATCTTCTTCAAAATAAGAAGATTTAGCTCAATGCTCTGTCATTTCCATATAAAATATTTTATAGGATTGCTTATTTCGTTTTACGAAATAATGTATTTCTGTTATTTAGAAAATATATATAAAGGCAGTTTCTAAAAATTTACAAAAATAGCTTTGATTACAATTTGAAACATTATACTTATTTAATAAATTTTTATTTAACACTTAGATGTTTCCTATTAATATGCATAAAGAAATTTTTATCTGAATTTCTGTAGAATTAGTTTCTCTGATACACCTGATACCAAATATTAATTGTGAAAGATTAACTATGGATTTACAATTTTGTTTTATTTTTTTCTATTATTGAATGGGAAATAAAGCTATCTGCAAAAAGATAAAAATTATCAGTTTTTTTTAAGTGAAAAACTATTTGTACTATTTCAGTAATCTTAAATTAGGCTGGAGTAATTTGACTAAACCTATTTTATTAATTTTATTTGAGTATTCTGAATTAGAACGCACACAGTGACCATATATATTTATCACAGTATCTTTTGTAACTTAAATCACAAAGTTATGTTTATATTATTAAAGTATAAGTTATTTTACGGTACATTATATTATTATATAAATCTGCTATAAATAAATAAATTTTCTACAGTATTATACTCTAGTTTTCAAAATTTTCAATACAGTTATCTCGCCAATGTGAAACGCAAAAGTTATCAAAAATATATTTTTTTTATATTTTATTTTTTATTTAGTTAAATTGCAACATTTTTAATTAATTTGCATTAAAAATAACGATAAATGAAAATACTAGTAATTTCAATTATTTTTATAGCTTTACGCATGTTCAAGCCTCATGATAGGTTTCTTACTGGGCAATGTAATTTTAACACAGATAATAGTAATTAAAAATTTATTTTTAACTTTGTTTATTTCTGGATCATATAAATATTAGAAAAAAAGTAATGTTTCATAGCTTCTGCATATCATAAAATAATAACAAGTGGTTTTATTACAAATGAAATTACTAAATATATTTTTACTATTAATCAAATTTATTTTTAAATTTTGTGGAATATTTCGCTTATAGATTGCTTATTACCAAGCATTATTTTTACAGAAAAGTGGACGAAACTATTCCATTATTTATATGAATTAGATAACTAAACAAACATATATAAATATATCAGAAAAATATTATATCAATCGCAAAACTATCTCTAGTAATTAATGTTGTCATCCACATGGTGTTTTCAACCAGAACTGAAGTAAATTATGTTTTTGAATAGTTTAATTTCCTCCATTGTTGCAAATACATTTCTAATGAATTTGCAACACGTGGATGTCAAATATTTCTAGTTATTTTAAAACCTGTATTTGTTTCATAAATATAAAATAATAAATTGAAAAAATATCCATAAAATCAAGTTAATAAGTAAACTTTATTTTTTAAGCAATATATTTTTATTTCTGTAAGTATCATAAATATATCATTTATATTCTATTCATCAAAAGAAAAATTTGTATCATTGCAAAATTTCACTTTGTGTTACTTAAATAAATTAATGATTTTAGTTCATTATTTTTTAAATGAATGCATTAAAATTTATTCACAAAAATGTAAAGTTAATTAATATATTTTTATTTCGGTAACATAAAGCATTTTTATAAAAAATTCTCTATTAAGAACAAAAGCAATAATGATAATTAAGTATATTACTAACATAAGAATGAAAAATTTATTAATTGTTTTTTAAAAAATGTGTTATTATATATAACATCTGAATGTTTTTCCGTCTTCATAAATACAAAGTTCTTTGAAAAGAATTTTATTCAATATTATTTTGAAATAAATGCATTGACTAACTACTTATATTTTTTCCGTTCAACAGTCAAAATATGTATTTAAATACTTAGACAAAAGGAAAAACATTGTAGATTATAAAAATGTTTATGTGCTCCTTTGTGAAGAAGAAAGTATGAAAAAAAGAAAATTAACTGTATGAGTTGGTGAGTTAATAAATCCTTAAAACCATAAAAAATAATAATGCATTTGCTTTCTGTAAATGATACAAATTTAATTAAAATGTTTCTAAATCCTGCTACAAAATTCTTATTTAAAGCCTCCAATTCCATAAAAATAAAGTAATAAACAATAAGTATTTTGTTTTTAAGTATTTTATTGCGTATCTCTTTTGTTTTTAAGTATTTTCTTGCGTAATAAAAAAGGCCTTAATAATTATATGACACATTCTACCTGGGAATGATCTCAACTGACATTATTCTTTAATTTAGAAATCTCTTATTAAAAAATTTAGAATGTCTAAAAAAACTAAAGAAAAGATAAATTTAAATTTCAAATAAAGAATGTCCTTCGTAATAAAAGGTTAGATAATTATACACAAGAGATGAACCTTATAATATAATAATATATATATATTATATTATAATGAATAAGTCAATCAATTAATTATTTTATTAAAACATGCAAAAAAATCGTGTAAATCAACAGAACAGATATTCCATCTGTCGAAATAAGTAACTATAATTTTTTAATAATAAATATTAGACTGCTTCCATAAAATAATTTAGTCTTAAAATTTAAGCTTTTATTGAATTTCCTTTCTTTACATATAGGAGAGAAACTGATTACTAATTCAAATGTATTAGTATTTCGATAGTTTTATACGATCATTTTTTATATTCATATCATTTATATTTGCTTCAAAATGTTTGTTTGTTTCTGATAATTTTACTAGTGCAAGTTATTTCTTCAATACTTTTTGGAATTCAACTTCATAATTATTTACTGAAATAATTTGCATGTATGCAAGGTATATAATTAGACTAACAAATCCTATATATATATATATATATATGTATATATATATATATATATATATATATATATATATATATATATATATATATATATATATATATATATATATATATATGTATATATATATTATATATATATATATATATATATATATATATATATATATATATATATATATATATATATATATATATATATATATATATATATATATATATATATATATATATATATATATATATATATATATGTATATATATATGTATATATATATATATATATATATATATATATATATATATGTATATATATGTATATATATATATATATATATATATATATATATATATAAATATATATATATATATATATATATATATATATATACATAATTCAAAAACATAGGACTCTTTAAAAAATTAAAAACTTTACAACTTTACTTTTTGATTTTTAAAAATTAAATATAATTGTATATTCTGTGTGTGTGATACATGCCAATTACCGATTCTCAAACAAACTACTCATGTAAAATTTCTACAGGAAATCAATCTACCGATAAATGAGGCGTAACATTATTTTATTTATAAACTAAAATTCCTGAAATTATTTTTTTAAATACTTGATCGTATTTCAGAAATTAAATATAAGCTATTGATTCTGATTTCTGTGGTAAATAATCAATGTTTGTCGATGACGATGTTTTGGCTAAAAGAAATTAAATGCGAAGGAAAACTTTTAAAGTTGAAAAATCATGTTAGAAGCGATGTTTTCGGAAGAAAATAAAAATTTTCCCAAAAAGAAATTTAAGACTAACGTACAATGGGAAATTGTTTTTCTTTTTGATGAGTAGGAAAAATTACACTTTCTTTATCACAAGCACTTTTGATTGTTATTAAATTCTAGATGATGAATAGAGTTTTTGACTTTACAAAATACTACAAGGTTAAATTATGTCACATGTGGCAAACACTAATATACCAACATGTTTACAACCATTAACGCTGCTATTTTTCACTTAAAAACGGAGATTAATATTTTTAAAAAACGGTTCTAATTTTTATAAATAAATGTATGTATTTATATATTGTGTTGAATATTTTAAAAGTTAAACTTCAATAGCTTCCAATTTTTGTTGGCTTAGGAAGTATATTATTTTGATGTTAAAATTTAATCACTTATTTCCGTTATAACAGAGTATTAGAAAACACTATTTTTTTATTGAAAATACACAACTGGCCATTAAAATTAGTACACCAGGAAGAAATGCAGATAACAAAATGATATTTATTGGACAAATATATTATACTAAAAATAACAAGTGATTCAATTTTCAAAAACATTGGCTGGATAGATCCTGAGAAATCAGTACCCAGAATAACCACCTCTGGCAGTAATAACAGCAGTTACACGCCTGGGCATTGAGTCAAACAAAGACTGGATTGCATGTACAGGTACAGATGCCCATGCTGCTTCAACACGATGCCACAGTTCATCAATCGTAGTGACTGGCGTTTGGTGACGAGAAAGTCGCTCGACAACCATTGACCAGACGTTTTCTATTGGCGAAAGATCTGGAGAATGTGCTGGCCAAGGCAACAGCCGAACATGTTCCGTATCAAGGAAGGTCCGTACAATACCGGCAACTGCCATTATCCTGTTGAAACGTAGGGTTTCGCAGGGCTCGAATAAAGGGTAGAGCCACGGGTCGTAACACACCAGAAATGTAACGTGCACTGTTTAAAGCACCGTCAATGCGAACAAGAGGTGACCGAGATGTGCATCCAATGGCACCCCATACCATCAAGCAAGATGATGGGCCAGTAGGACGATGACGAATGCACGCTGCCAGATTGCATTCACCACGATGCCGCCAAACACGGATGCGACCATCATGATGCTGTACACAGAACCTGGATTCATCTGAAAAGATGACGTCTCACCATTCGTGCGCCCAGGTTCGTCGTTGATCACACCATTGAAGGCACTTTTTTCTAAGACGCAGCGTCAAGGGAAGCCGCAGCCATGGTCTCCGAGCTGAGAGTCCATGCTGCTGCAAACTTCGTCGAACTGTTCGTGCAGACACTTGTTGTCTTCCAAACGACCCCGTTTCTTGACTCACGGCTCGTGACGTGGTTGCATGATCGATTACGGCCATGCGGATAATATGCCTGTCTTCTCGGCTGCTAGTGATAGGTGGCCGTTGAGATTCCGCATGGCGTTCCGTATTACCGTCTTGAACCCATCGATTTCATATTCTGCTAACAGTCATTGGATCTTGACCGACGCGAGCAGCAATACTGCGATAAGATAAACCGCAATCCTGGTACGCTACAATTCGACCTTTATCAAAGTCAGAAACGTGCTGGTACGCATTTCTCCTTCTTACACGAGGTATCACAACAACTTTTCACCAGGCAACAACGTTCAAATGCAATTTGTGTATTAGGGACCGGCTGAATAATTTCCTCATTTAAACACAATGTAGGTGTCCCTACTGGCGCCTGCATTGTCTAAATGCACTGAAAAGCTAATCATTTGCATATCACAGCATCTTTTTCTTTTCGTATGAATTTCAAGTCTGTAGCATGTCGCCTTCTTGGTGTAGCAATTTTAATGTCCAGTAGTGTATATTGATAATGTAAAATATAAGAACTATTTTAAAATACTTTTAGAAAGTATTTTTTATAAAAACATTATTGTAGGTATAAAAATTAATTCATTTCGTCATTGTATTGAATTTATTTCTTAAAATTTCAGTGATTAACTTATAAAGAAACATACATTTAAAAATATCTATTTTTTTTGTTTGAGAGAAAACCTTTTTATTCACAAAATTTTTAAACCAACATTTGGATTTATAAGCGTTATTTAAAATATCAAAAATAGAATACTGTACATCTTTAAAAACGAAGATGTTCTTTTGAGAAAAATTGAAGTAATCTTTAAAGCAATATCACAAAATAATAAGAACACAACGTATGTTTACGTTACGACATTTTCTAACATAATTAAGAACATTATAAAAACTTATATATGTTGATTTGACAACTTAAACTAAATAAATTAAGTATATTCCAATTAGTATATTACTGTGGCCATTATAAATGATGCCTTAAATTATGTATATAATTCTAATTAAAACATTCTAATATTACAAGTAATTAAGCTAATAAAGCAAGTTCATGATGCAAATAACAGTACATTGTATTTCAGCAATATAACTGAAAGAAAGATTAAAAAAGTGGACTTTAACTTGACCAACAAATTTAACATCTATTCGATATTAAAAAACACTCACATTATATTAGGAAATATGCTAAATATGGTTCGTGCTAAATCTGGTAACATTGCGTGAAAACTTTAGAACCAAGGAAAAACTTTATATTTTTTTCTTGAGGAGATTAAATGAGATGGATGACAAGATCCTAAATTCCTGTTGTGAAAAGGAGCGATTATGATTCGTACGCTGATTTAAAAGTCAGAAATTACTTATAAGTTTATTTTTTCGAAAACAAAACACAAAAGCGAAGTACATTGCTGAAGATCATCATCCTCACTGAATGCAATTTTCTCCTTACTATGCTTTTCATATGTTATTTGATTACATAAAGATTAGTTGAAATTTCGAGATACATATGAAGTTGAAGCAATCCAAGAAGTATGACAAATCTGTTAATAATTATTAAAATTTATTCAATTACAAAGTGTGCTTAACGTGTTTTCAATTGGTAACAATGCTTGTACAAAGCCCTTTGTAGCATGTTCAATTTAGGGACTTGTGACTTATTCTAGCAAGATAGCGTGCAACGATTGGTTCATTTCTTATTTCCCCATAAATATTGGCTGCATGTGATACACATGATTAAAAATAATAATCCCCCTATCGGGGTAAATGAGGAGGTGAGATTATCTGAACAAATTTAGATATTCCAAAATACATACTAAAATTGGAAAGAAACAGTTATATGATTTGTAGCAAAATATTTGGAATTGCTTCATACTGCATGAAAACTATTATAAACAAACCATTCTTGTAATGTGTGATGTGCGGCGAATCATTTGCTGTTTCATGCGCTCGTCACACAGTACATGGCCATAAGAAATCTACCAATGATATCCGAATGCTTAGAATTCTATGTATTAAATACATGTTTTCAGAATTGCAAGCTTGTACAAAAGGTAAACTTGCCACATTTTATGAACTTAAAAAGAGTATTGAGTGACTGATTTTTCACTTTTCAAATAACTGGTGAGTTAAATTTGCATTGCTGAATTACGTCTTCGAATGTATAGTCATTTGTGAATTATGTATTCTTTAAAAATGAGCAACTTTGTTGTTCGTAACATCTTATGTGCTATTTCTATAAATTTTAGATAAAAGAAAATATGTTTTAAAAAGTAAGAGAAAATATTAAGAAAATTATATGTGTAAATTTAAAACATAAATGTTTTAAGAGTAAGTGGAATTAAATGAGCTTTTGAAATAAATAATAAAAAATTTTTCCGAAATTAATATATTCATATATATTTATTAAATGTTTTGGCATATTTAATTATAATTGAATTCCTGTGGCTATTGAGGTATGTTATAAATTTTATAAATGCTTATTAATCGATAAAAAGGTGAAAACATTGCTGATAACTTCTTAGTATGTACGATTCCATATTTAAAATACAAGACACTTATTGAACTTGTATAAAGAAGTAATTGTAAAATGTTAGATATTTTCCATTTATATGGTATATGTTAAGTTAAGTTTAGTTGTAAGTAATTAATAAAAGCAATTTTGCGATACTAAAAATTTCTCAATATAAGAGCGAGACATTTAATGGCTGATATTGTGTTTTATTTCAAATAAAAAGAATGATTTCAGTAATGAAATTATGAGCTTTTACTTTTTAATACTATGTTCTTTTAATATATAATTCTATATTTTATATTTTGTATATATTTTTAAGAATAGAAATATAAATTACATAAAATATAAATTAGTTAAAAATTTTTATGATTTTTTTTAATGATATTCAAATTTATATTTGATTATTTGTAATGGATCATTATAAATATGACTATAGTAAAATTTCTATTTAAAGATATATTTTGATGCAAAATACCCAATGCTTCCGAAGCATATAACATAGAATGAAAATATTGCTATATCTGCATGTACGAAATAAAATTTCTAATATCTGAAGAAAATATTATTTTCAGTATATTTACTTAAGTAAGCAAATATACTTACTTTACTAAATTTATGTAAGTTTAAGTATATCCCACTCAGGTTTCTAAATAACATTTATGCATCTCGTTTAAAATGCGCTACTCACTTATTTTATTTCATCCCAAGTCTCACGTATAAAATTCTTTATTTGCGTAGTTACGTAATGTTCTGCATTCCATAAATATGAAAATTTGTGTCAAGAAAAAGATAACACTTTTCGTATTATAATACAACGCGAATATTTTGTAAACTTGTAAAATGGAAAATTTATTATATGTGAGTTTATAATGTATCTTTCACACACAGGTCCGTAAAAAAAAGCAAAAATTTCATAAAATTGACTTTTAAGATATTATAAAATGACTTAAGATGCGTAAAGGAATGTTGGAAGTAAATGACACTTTTTATACGTTTCATCATTTTATGTTTTAAAATGCAAAGTGATATGTAATAAGTAAAACAAGTACTTATAGTAATTTTTACTTTGCATACATAATATTCAGAATGTTTATTATAAAAAAAAATTAGTTAAGTATTTATTTTTTTTTCTTCTTTTACTTCTTGTTAATAGAAATTATTTTACAGTCACGCATTTCTTTGTTAAAACATGCAAGTTATAGTTTAAATTAGTTAATGAAAGTAATGTTTTATTTTGATCATATTTTATAAAATTTAAGTATTATGTTGATATTGATTCATTTTTTATAGTTCGGAAATATATTAAATATATTAATGGTATATGTTTCTTAAAGAAATTCTGTAAGAATTATTTATTATGAATTTCAAATATTAAAAGTTAAGCAGATAATATTTAAATAAAGTGTAACAATTAATTCTAAATTTTTTCATGCGTTTCTGTTCACATGATAAAGCTTAATGGAAACTGTAGTGTGTATATATATATATATATATATATATATATATATATATATATATATATATATATATATATATATATATATATATATATATATATATATATATTATATATATTTATATATATATATATTTTCATGAGGTTAAATATTTTATTCATTATTGTTCTTTATTCTGTCATATAAAATAATGAATATAAGCTGTTTGTTTCATATGAAACAGTAGACACTCTATATTTCTACAGTATGTTAAGCACTCCTTCACCTGATCTACACATACTACAATAAAATCTATTAGATATTAGTAATTTCACGCAAACAATTAATCACAAAGGAGTTCAGCTTATCTCATTTACAAATAGGCACTCTGTTTTCAGTTATTCATCACATTAAAGCCAGCTATTTACTCAGAAGCCTCAACTTGAAAATTACGTGCAGGTGACAAAGTTATAAATAGTGTGTGCAAATAAATAACAACCTGTTATAAAAATGACATACGTATTAAGCCAATAAATATTAGCTGATTGCAATTGCAAACCTATAATATAAGACTGCATATAATTGTTGTTGATATTATGAGAAATGTGTTATAATTTTCTAAAAATTTAAAATACATCAAATTATATTTAAACTAAATTTAATATTTGAATGAATTACATTATCATTTACAAATTTAATTTCAAAAATTTTAATTGCTATTTTTATTTCTAAAAAATATTGGATTATTTATCATCAACTGACATTATTAAATTTAGTTATTTTTAATGTACTTTAAAAATATCAAAATTTAATTATGTCAATTATTAAATTTGGAATTTGGCATCCTGGATTATATGGCATCTGTGCCAAACAAATTACACAAGAATATGTTTCCTACATTTTAACATTAATTTTTATATTTACATTAGTTATTTAACATATTTATATTAATTTGTATGTATATATATATATATATATATATATATATATATTTATATTATATATATATATTTATATTTATATTATATATATATATATATATTTATATTATATATATATATATATATATATATATATATATATATATATATATATATACATTACTTTGAAAAACCTGTACTTCTTTCTTACTAGGATAAAAAAAATTATAATTTCAAGTTCCGGGTGCAAATGTTAAAATACTCTTTCAATTTAAATACAGAACAATTTAAATTTCACTTTTAAATCTTGAATTTATTCATTGTCATGCTGATTATTGTATAATT
Source organism: Latrodectus elegans (assembly GCA_030067965.1). Lineage (NCBI taxonomy): Eukaryota > Metazoa > Arthropoda > Arachnida > Araneae > Theridiidae > Latrodectus > Latrodectus elegans. Next base: position 21,821,871 of record CM057812.1, read on the forward strand.
TTACTTTTAAATTAGGATGGGATTCATACAATATAATAAACATGCATGTGCTGAAGGTATACAACGCATACATTTTTTATCCATCTAGTGTTCAGATGAAACAATTTAAAAGAAAAATTCATATCTTGTACGCATGGTTTTTAAATGTAGTTTAATGATTTCAATTGCATACATTTATCTTAATTATTTCGAGCCGTTGTTACATAGCAAAGAAATTTACAAGATAAGAGTTTTAGTTATTTTGAAGAAAAAAGTCATAGTACTTGGATTTGAAACTTTATTGAAAATTATTTGTAAGGAAAGCATTATTCATAATAGAAGAAAATAAAAATGGAATGAAAACAAAAATTACCAAATTATTTGTAACGACTATGTAAATAATTTATAGCATATTTGGAATGTGTTATATTGTTATAGGAAAAACTGACATCTCTGTTTTTAGCTGTAATTATACATACTCCATTGTAGTCAATAATATTACAAAAATGCTAATAGGAAAATATATAAAGAAATCATTTAAATGAAATTCAGTTTAAATCAAAATCAGTATGATCAAGTCTTTTGAAGAACTGTTTTAAACTATTGATTGGAACTTATTGTTTTAAAAATTTGTCTTACTAATATCTGAAATTTTTCACCGACCTATTTAAAAGATTAGAAAATATCTATTATAGGTTTCTAAATTCATTAATAATCTTAAAGAATCTTATCAAGATAGTTCTTCGTAAATGTTATCTTTTTACATATCATGTATTTTTCAAGGAATAAGTGAGTATATATATGATAAACATTATTTACTTTTTTTTATAAAAAACTAAAAACATATTTATTCTGAGGATCTGTTGATAACAATTTCAAATGGAGTTTGTTGTTGTGAATTGTTAAATAGTTTTGAAACTACTTGTCAGAATATTATCCTGTTAATAATTTATATCAGAATTCAATGTTGCTCCATTAAAACTGAAATAAATTTGTCAGCAAAACATGTAGATTTTATATGAAATAATTTTAAGAATTTTATGTCTTTTTCGTTTTGATTATTTATTTTTAGCATTTGCTCAGAGAAACATTTTGAAAAAATTATGGAGCATTTGTATCTGATTCATAATCAATCATATGAAATTGAATTTTATAACCAATTGTAAAATAATTTATAAAATAGAGTCTTGAGCAAAACTTAATAGATATTTAAAAAAATATATAATATACTGGATATATTTTATATATCCTATTGAAATTGACAGTGTGATGAATTTATTTCAATATAATACTGTCAAAAACATTTGAGAAAGTTAAAAGATTTTTCAAAACCAAACATTTTAAGAATATATGAAAGCATTATCATGAAATATAGTGAGTCCTTATTCATTTTAAATGCATACACATTTAATGACACAGAGTTGATACTATAAGTTAATTAGACTTACACTGAGGTAGATTTATGAAAATTTTAGCTGTCCTTTCGTCTGGAGTTGAATTGTAAATAGCTTCATTATCTACTTGACATGCTAAAGTCATCTGATTTCGGTAAAAATAATTTAGTCTCTAGCAAGGTAGTTGTTAATATAGATTTATACTCATTTGATCATCACCCGACACAGAAGTCACTCAGACTTTTAAGTACAACAAATATTCCAAATTCTTTGCATAACTATGTTGTGTATACAGTGAGTAACACGATTGCGATAAAACATCTTTTGTGTAGTTCAACTAAAAAAGTCATTGGTGGATTACATCCATATAATAGTAGATAGATGAATCATAGTACAAGAGATCATTTGTAAATTTAATTCTGCTTAAAATAAATGAAGTTATATTAATTTTAAAATATCTGTGAAGCTTTTAAATAAAAATTTCCTCCGATTGAAATAAAAGATAAATAGTTTTATCCATGAGCAGGTCAAATCTCGGGTATGTTTTACTAGGTTCCTGCTTCTAAACTATGAATTTTTAATCACTTTTTGATCATTTCATTGATTAAATCAACTCGTAACTATTTTATTCCTCTCTCCTTTCTTTTATTGTAAACTATAAACATTTAGTTAGCACATAGCTCCATTCTTTACTTGCTTATCTACAGATCATCAACAGTTTTATCTTAGCATTTTTATTCTTTTTCAAGAACTGGCAAATATGAGATATGTGATGAACAGTACCTAATATGAGATAAGTGAAGAATAATGCCAAATATGTGATATGTGATGAACAGTGCCTAATATGAGATATGTGATGAACAGTGACAAATATGAGATAAGTGAAGAACAGTGCTAAATATGAGATATGTAATGAACAGTGTTAAAAATGACATATGTGATGAACAGAGTGCCAAATATGAAATATGTGATGAACAGTGCCAAATATGAAATATGTGATGAACAATGCCAAACATGAAATATGTGATGAACAGTGCCAAATATGAAATATGTGATGAACAGTGCCAAATATGAAATATGTGATGAGCAGTGCCAAATATGAAATATACGATGAACAGTGCCAAATATGAAATATGTGATGAACAGTGCCAAATATGAAATATACGATGAACAGTGCCAAATATGAAATATGTGATAAACAGTGCCAAATAGGAAATATGTGATGAACAGTGCCAAATATGAAATATGTGATGACTAGTGCCAAATATGAAATATGTGATGAACAGTGCCAAATATGAAATATGTGATGAACAGTGCCAAATATGAAATATGTGATGAACAGTGCCAAATATGAAATATGTGATGAACAGTGCCAAATATGAAATATGTGATGAACAGTGACAAATATGAAATATGTGATGAACAGTGCTTTCTAGTAATTTATATTTCAACAAACCTTAATTGAAATGTTGATTTATCTAACTTAAAGTGAGTCTTTATGTTTATAAATGTACTGTTTTTTAATGCAGAAAACTTTTTAAAAAATAACATTTATCTGAAATAGAGTTTAAATATTAATCTGTAGATTTTGTTGTTTCTTGTCCTATCCGATTAGCAATTAGGCTCAACCAGATCCACGAATCTACGAACTGATAAAATGGGATTTTGTTTCATTTCCCAAATAGAAAAGCAGATGATCAGGGTTAAAATGGAAAAAAAGGGTGTTATAACCTCTGAATATCAGGAAACATGGCGCACTCAAAGGCAAAGGACTAAATTTGCTGCAACTTCGTTTACTACTTTTAGTTAGAATTCCATGATTTCCATTTGATATTCCATAAATGGTCTTCAATAGGTGTGACCCTGCCAGGCAAAATCTCCCATCGTTGTTTGTTCATTTAGCCTAGTGATAACCCTTCGCCCCTTTCAAGCAAAAATATTATTGAAGTAACAATTAATATATTTTTAGAAATGTAATTTGATACTTGGAGATTTACGAGAGTTTTCTCTATGTTTTGTATTAATAAATTTTTCATACTGGATTGAAATTTGTTATAAATTTAAATTGTTAATAAATTAGAAATATTATATTAAATTTTATTTCATATTTTCTAGTTTTTCTTAAATTAGTATATTTTTACATGTTTACGGTCAAATAAATATTTCATAACTTTTCGTAATACATTGAAAATATTTGTGACCTAAAACAACTAATATTTTCTTAAATAAATTTTGTATTATTGTTATTAAAAAATTTCTAATCAGTCATACGATATGAATGTGAGTTGCAGTATGAGAATACATTTGTACTTTTCATTAGAACTTAATAAATTGCTATGAGGATGTAGCGCAAAATTTCAACATTAGAACAATGTAAAATTAAATTTCATTTAACAAAAATATGTTAATAAAATATTTTTAATAATATATCTGTTTAATCAAGTGCAATTCTTAATAATACCACGTTTTAATTAATACGATTTCAAAATTATAGATAGTTAATCTTTACGGAAAATATTGATAGTAGAAGATCATTTATTATATGAAAAAATATTTTTCTTTTTTTAACTAGCTTAACTCACAAAAAATAAGAAAAAAGTACTATATTCGTTGAAAAACCTTTCTCAAATCATTGTTGTTTTTATATTAAAACTAAAAAATTTAATCAAAAATATAGGCTTTGTTTTTTTTCTATTTAAATCATTCCCAAAAAATACTTATATCAGAATTGAAGGATAAGTTTGACTGTGATAATTTATTTCAATTTCAAGGAATATCTTTCCAAAAGTACATAATTATACATTTTTTAAGTTATCTGAGTTATTATCACGATTTATGTAAATATTTAATGAATCAAAATGAAATTTCGCATCATTTTAATTCATAATTTGTACATATTTTATATAAATTTATTTTTATGCTCATTAAAATATACCTTATTCTTTGAGGAAATTATGCACTTAAACTATTTTCACATGGATTTTGACCATGAATCAAAGTTGATGGAAGAAGTACACAAATTGTTAAATTCACTAAGGGTTGTTAAGTTTCATTGAAACTTATTGAATGCGATTATAAATGGATTATTTTAAGTATTTCTAAAAATAAGAATTTATACAACATATTATGATTTTTTTTACATATAAGCGACCAATAATGACTTTAAAGTGACACACTGAGTTATTAAACATGATCAAATACTTTTGAAATTCTTTACGAGTAAATCATATGATTTATCCCTTTATAAAATGATATATTTAAATATTATTTGACTATGATAAAGAGTATAGTGGGCTACTTAATAAGATGCTCATATTTGACTGCTAAGTCCGTTCTTTCATTTAAAATTCAGGATATTTAAATTCAAAAATTGAGGTGTTCTATGCCTAATGTTTTAACATGAAAAATCTCCCCCCCTATCTCATGAATCATACATATTTAAATAGAAAAATTCGAATAACTTTAAAACAGACATTGTCTTTCATTGCTTATATTATGCATCTAAAACATCACGTATATTCATTTTAAAACATCTGTGGTAAAATATCATTAAATACGTAAAACATACAAAAATAATTTCGTATACTTTTCTTATGTAAATTATGGAAATAATTTCATTCTTTGCTCATGCTAAGCTTGAAACATGATCTGAATTAAAACTAACATATACTCTGAATATATAGAGGAAATTTGGGTTTCTCTTTAATGGATTTTCACTGAAGATATTTTCATTTTGTGAACAGTAGAATTCATTGAGTTTAGTCTTGTTGTACAAATATCATACCAAGATATGTACCTGTATCACAACAGAGATAAGAATGAAAAATATATCATAACATGAAATATATATCTTGTACCGTTATGAAGCCTAAATACATTTGTATATTTTAAGATTGTTGTAACTTTCACCGGCTTACACATTTCTGACTAATAGTATACAGTATATTATTACGATGAGTAGCAGCGGATTGTAACAATTTTATACTCATGGCCTAATTATGTACATTTTAAACAGTGAATACCTGAAAAATACATATTGTGCAGGAAAATTTAAACTATTAAAGATAAAAAAGTATTAACAATTTAAATTAATGATAAACTGAAGAATTCTTAAAAAAAAAAAAACAAAAAAAAAAAAAAAAACTGAATAAAGCAAATCTATGAATAACTGAAAAACTCATGTTGCATGATTTTTTATTTGAATACTTTTATAGTTTAATTATATACGGAATTTAAAGATAGACAAAAAAAATAGAATTATATAAATCTTGATACTGTAAGATTTTTTGCATTTATTGCATGTCCTGTTTTTTTAGTGAAATTTTTATTCAGTCATTATATACCACATTAGAATGAGATCGTATATTATTGCTATTAAACCAATTTATTTTATATTACATAAATATTCGTATAGATATATCATTTTTGTCAATCTTTTTCCTCTGATTTCATATTAGATTTTAAATTATTATTAATTACGCTCACAACATAATAAATTTAGAATTTTCTAGATTTTCATTAATTACAAATGTAGTTTAGTTCTGTTTTGCACAAAAGTAACCGAAAATTGTATTTTTTTGGAAGAAAAGATTTAATTTAATTAAATTTAGATTAAAAAGTGGTAGTAAAAACCAATTGTTTTTCTGTGAAAACCAGATTTTATAGAAAGTAATTGTTTTTAATGTACGAATAATTTCAGTAATATGCTTCACTGCCTGAATAAATAAATAAATATATATATATATATATATATATATATATATATATACATATATAAAATTTCTGTGCGAGTGTGTGTGTCACTTAAATATAAACTATTTCTTAAATCTTGAAAAAATATCTAATTTTAGAAAATTATTCTAAGTAAATGCATTTAAGTATTATGGCTATAGTGACATGCAGTGAAAGAATAGGTGTATATGTTTAACTAAAGAGGTAAGGCACATCGCGCGCTTTTCATGCTTAACCTGTTTTGATATTATAAAAATATTATCACCGGAAGTTTAGAAGATTTAGTGCAATTATATCAATAATGTTTCAGCTGAATTGTCTGGTCAGTAAAAACATCTTTCTTTATCACACATTTCACATCGAATTAGTTATGAACAGAATGATAAATGCTGTTCAATATCCCAAATAATAATTATTTTTTGCGTCAGAAATTAGTGTAATGAAATATATTAATGTCACATTTCTTGCACAAAAATTATTTTGAAATAATATGGCATCTTAAGCAGAATGCATATATATAAAATTCCTGTAAATAACATTTTAATTTTAACAACAAATAAACTTTAATTAATTAATCGTTCTTTTAGACAACATTAAAAATATTCCATGCTTACTACAGGTATATATCATAATGAACTTTTCAAATCTCTTTATTAATATTTGTTGAAATATCAAATAAGCTTAAAAAAGTTACAATCTAATTAGTTATAAAGTTTCAAATTAATCAACATTGCTAAAAAGAATAGTAAAAGTTTTTATAAAATGACACTAATAAGGAAGATTAATAGTGTAATAATGATGGATTTCAGAATCACAATAATAGTCAGAAAAGAAAACTAAAATTATTAATAAAATGCTCACATAATATATAAATTACTTTGCTATGTGAAATATATTCATTGTAAAGAAATAAAAATCCTTGAAATTTAATTTTGAATAGTTTACTGAATGAAAATGTTTCATTTTTTTAACTTTAGAATAGTATAATTTTTTATTATGCTACATTAGATTTGTATAATAAGAAAATTAATAATGAAACTTATCAAAATGCACATACTTTTCACCAATTGTAAAATAAATTAATCATAAAATTAAAGCTATTCCTAAAAAATGAAAACGAAACTTAAAAATGAATATAAAAACAATATATAATATACAAATTGTTTTAAGTTTAACATATTGATTTCTTATTTTATTATCATAATAAGATTAGGCATTAAGTATTATCAATAACTTTCAAGTTATATACAGAAAAATTAATTTCTGTCCATAGGAATATTGATAAAAAATTTATATGAGAAATGGAAAGTAAGGTTTTTAAAATCCTAATTTCAATTATTTGATTCACAAACTTCATGTTCTAAGATATTAAAAGGATAAATAATGAAGTATCAATTTTTTATTTTTTATTAACTACGCCAATGTTTAATTTCATCTACATTAAAGAAGAAAAAAAAAATTATTCAAAGTTTTAATTTTTAACCAAGGATGAGAAAACTTGTGTTAAAATTTCATTTTAAAAAAGATGAAATTTTTTTCTGTACCCATCAAAATTTTGGATTTACATGTATCCAAAAAGTAGTTATTGTCATATACCTGAAAATGTTATACTATGTTTCTAAGTATCCAAGAACATTATATGCAAACACATTTAAAGAAATCAGTGTAAATATGATGTACTTATTTATGAAGGTGATTCTACATTAAATGTACAAAATATTAGAGTCGTTTCAGTTAAATATCTTTTTCAAAATAATATAATGTTTACTCAAAATCAAACATTAAGTGTGCTTTTGCAAAATCAAACATTACGTGTTGAAATGATTATCACAAAAAGTAGTTAAATGATAAAAATAACATTATTTTTATTAATATACTTACAAAAAATAACTTATTTATTACATAAAAGAGAAAAGATTATATTTTTCACTGATTGCAAAATATAATTGCAAAATTATTCTATTAAAATGTAACTAATTTTCTAGTACAGAAAATATTATCAAAAATTAACTAAGATTGCTTCCTTAACAGCTCTATTTCATCAAGAAAATAACATAACTGTTACATTACAGAAAATCTAAACAGCGTAAAAGCAGCTAATTTAAGATAAACCAGTATGAATTAAGAACCACATGAAGAACAACAAAACTAATAAGACAAAATTTTAAAATCACTGAGAATTAAATAATATGCAATACAAAGAAAAAGAGAAAATCAATGAGACCACGTCTTCATCAGGAAAGAGATGGTCAGTTAGGCAAATTAAGTAATGTTTTCTGACATGCAAAGGACATATGTGTGTGTGTGTGTCTAAAGATCTTTAATTTATCCCCCCAAAGAATGTTTTTATTATAAGAAAGAAGCTTAAATATAACAAAGAAAAGTAAACAAACCTACAGTAGAAAACTAGAGAATGTAGTTTCAAAATATCAATACCAACACATCAGAACATCTTTAAATATTGGAATAAAGATAAGTTGCCAAAGTAAATTGAAAATTTTGAGAAAGCTATAGTTGCAAAGAGTAATTAAATTCAAAAAGTTAAAGTAGTTAGGAAACATGCAGTAAATTTTTATTAAATAGCGCTGAAAGAGATTTAAGGTTAAATTATGTTTAAAGAGATGTAAAGTGTGTAAGTGAGTGTTTTAGGGGTTCTTGAGAATCGCACTCAGTGTCCGGTGGTCTATGCGTGGTTGGTACCATAGGGAATCAATAAACAATGACCTTCCAAAGGACGATGAAATTCTCAATCCTGGTTGCTTTAGCAATCCTAGTGATTTTTAACTTATTCTTGATAAATTGAAAATTAAAAATTGTGATTTAAAACTTATTCCAATTTTAATAATTTACAAATTTCTGACAAATCTATTTTATCCTATGCTTGTGAAATGTATGACATTGTTTATCTCAGCAAATGTAGTTTTTTTAAGTATAATTAAGTAGAGCAAACCTGTAATTACTTAAATATCAGTATTAATTTACGTATGTCCAATATCAAAAATTAAGACCATAAAAATTTATTCTTGAATTTAATCATTTTTTTAATTTATAGCTTTGATAATGCTATCATTAGCATTCTTGTCATCGAACCTAATACAGAAGTACGCATTATAACAGAAAATAGATTTATGATCACTTTAAAATCCTTTGTTTTTTCCGTCTAAATAAATTATTTAAGGGTAAAATTATAAATTGTACTAATAGTAGTTCTTATTTTTTCATTCTAATTATCATAAAACTAAAAGATAAAAAAGAGGAAGGGGAAAATCAGCAAATTTTAATACAAAAAGATCGAAAAATTATTTTGAGATTTATTAGGAAGAAATTTATAATTTCGATTTTCTTCAAATGCTTTTAAATTGTCATGTAAAGCTTTTATAATGAAATTAACTGAAAAATATTTGAAATTTTTATACTAATGTTTAAAGGATATAAATTTCAATAAACAGTATTTTAGGATTTATTTAAATACAGTTATAACAAAATTAAAACTAAGAAAACAATTAGATTTTACTATTTTACTAATTTTCAACATACAAAATTTGACAATATTTACTTAATAGTTTTATTAATGACTTATTTGATAATTTTCCCATCGAATATGTTATTGCCAAACTTGTATTTTCTTAGGATGTTCCATTTGTATGTAAATTACTTAACTATAATCAATTTTGCAAAAAATATCTCCATATGCAGAAAACTCATCAAATGTATTTGTTATTATAATTATACTTAACTATAATCAATTTTGAAAAAATATCTCCATATGTAGAAAACTCATCAAATGTATTTGTTATTATAATGGTTTCAAAATTCTTATTAACCCTGATTTTGGACACATTATTACAGGTGATTTAAATATTGTCATTGATAATAAACAAAAGGAAATATTAAATAAAGGAACTAAATGCAGACCCATTTTTAAATAAATATATATAAATAATTTAAAGTAGTTTTGCATTATATTGATTCATTATATTTAAAATTTAAATTTTTATGATACACCTATTGAATATTTTTCAAATTAAAATACTAAACCCTTTAACACGAAATTAAGGATTCGATTCTTGAAAATAATTTAAAGAATTTAGTTACTAAAATTGGCCCGTTAAAACCGCATTTAAGAATCTTAGAGACAACTTTATAATTACACCTGTTGATGAGGCTTCCCATATGTTTATCAATTTTTTTTGTAAAAAATAATTAGAATTAACTAATAAAAACTCTGAATTCCAATACATACAAATGTTTAAATTCCACAGCTAATATTAATGAAATATCCTGTGTTTTTATAAACTTTTAAAAGTAAACAATTTTCAATTAGAATTCTTTTAATTTAAAGTTATTCTGAAATTTCATAAATATCCTATAAAATTCAGATATATTACTTTTGAATTAAATCTTATGTAAATAAATACGTTATCCTATTTACTTAAAATTTAAATATATTAAAAAAAAACATTTTTAAATCTGTAGCTACTTGTGGATTATTAGTAATAATAGAACTGTTTTAGACTTTTTATCAAGTAATACTAATATTACATTAATTCCTTTATTTTTAAAGACTTCTTCATTTGCATACCAACTAATTAAATAAATGATGTATTGTATCTCTATTTTCAGGATTATAAAAATTAAATGTTAATTTTGAATACTGGAATCACTAGATTAACTTGTGTATTTATAATAATAATGGTGAAAATATATTTATTTATTCGAAGTTATGGTATTCCACAAGGTTCTAATATTTCTAGAATACTTGCCAATCTATTTCTACATTATTTTGTAAAATATCTTTATTTAGCAATATCCTTTTACTTTTAGATAAATTGGTGATTCTTTTATTTTCAATAATTTAAATAAAGAAGATATTATTAAATTTATTTAGCCCAATGAAGTTTCTCTTATTAAAACAAATTTACTTAATATTAGCATGTAATTTTTAGATTTATTAATCTGCATTAATAATTTCATTACTAATGTGGATATTTTTGACAAAAAGAAACATTTTAATTTCAAGCTCAATAAATTCATTTACTGGAACACCAATATTACTTAAAATATATAGGAATAATATATTTAATGAACAAAATCGCATTTACAATATGTGCAATAATCATAAAATCTCTAAAAATCAACTTAAACACTAACCGATCATTTGAAGGACAATAATATGCCAGCCAATTTTAAGAAAGAACTTTAATACTTTGGTGGCCCTCTATAGTATATATATCATTCATATGCATAATATAGAAGGGCCACCAAAATATAAAAGTTCTTTCAGAAATCCCGAAAACACCTACTTTCACCTTAAATCCCATTAAACATAATTTAACCTTACATCTATTTATGCACAATTTAATTTTAAATTTAGAACATGTTTCTTAACTACTTTAATTTTTTGTATTAGTACTTAGTATTCTTGTTAAATGTGTATTCATTCCAGACTTAAATTTACTTTTGACAACTTTATTCCTATATTTAAATAGGTTCTGATTTGCTGTTATTGATATTGTCGAAACTATATATAAATATCTGTTGTTCCTTCTACTTTGAGTTTATATATATATTTTTTTTTGATATACATTTTTACTTTAATTTTTGAAATAAACATCTTTATGGTTCTATCTTTTAACTCAAATACTTTTTGGGGGAATCGCTTGAAGATATTTAGATATGTAATCTTTAAGCATATCAAAAAATAAATTTTAATTTGCATAGCTGACCATCTCCCTCCTAATGAATACGTAGGTCTACATATTTTCTTATAATTCTTAGTATTGTATATTGTTTTATTCTCAGTGATTTCAAATTTAAACTTAAAAGCTTTATTGTTATTTATGTTCTTTCAAATCTCATTCTCTCTCTGTCTATGATGAATATATATATATATATATATATATATATATATATATATATATATATATATATATATATATATATATATATATATATATATATATATATATATATATATATATATACATATGTATGTATAATATTTTTTATCAATTGATTATCATTGGAATAATTAATCGATGAACTTATTCATCAAAAATACATCACCACTGTCAGACACATTTATACATTAATAGTTATTTAATAGTATTTTTTCCAATTCCAGGATATCTTTTTAAAATTTAATCAGATTTTATTCTACAGGGTGTAAGCTGGTGGTAACTTTTATAAAGAGTCACCCATCACCAAGTGTTCCATCTTTGCCTTGAAAGTGAAAGGATTAAAAAAACACGATACCTGGAGAGAGAGAAAAAACCGATACTTGGACTAGGATCCTAGATTTGAACATTGGACCTATTGTTTCAAAGTTAGGAAGGCCTTATACATACATATATATATATATATATATATACACGCTTTTTTAATTATAAAATCAAAAGCAAAATAAATGCTTGTATTTCGATTTAAGCATGATCAATATAAATTTTCTTGGTTTTTTTCATGCCTTTTTTTTAAAAAACATTATTCGTATTAATAATTACAGTCGCTTACATTCTTAATCTTGAAATCAATAATTTTATAATAATATTAATTCTCAAAAAAATTTATATCTATTACCTTCTATAAGAGGAGGTTTTGACAACAATCTATAATACTTTATAAAAATGGAAAATTAGACACTAACTTTAAAGAAAATGAAAGTAAATTATTTTATCTTTTAAATTACTCTGATATTATAGCCTTTCAAAATTATGTAGTTATTTTGAAAAGAATATAATTTAAAAAAACAGTTGAAATAAAGTATAATATTCACATGGAAAAAGTTTCTAAATAAATACAAACTAAAGAAAACTTTTTTTCAGCAGAAAATAAATTCTGTATTTGTATGAAAATTCATAGAATAAAATTGTGTAACAAATGCTTTTCAAACAAAAATAGTGTTTTCAATTTTTAGTTCACCTCTTTTTTATTTAAGTTCAAAGTATTTGTATATATATAAAAATGAAATTATTTAAAAATTTATTTTTAATTCATTCACAGAATAAAATCTTTCTTTTCGAATAATGAAAAGAAGATTTTACATTAGAAATCATAAGATATTTGATGAATTTCATTATCTTGTATATTTTTATTACTCACAGAAACAAATTTAAAAATTCATTAGTAACTACGTGAGTTGTACGAGTAATAAAACAATACACATAAAGTGACATTACTAATAATTTTGCATAATATTGTTGTAACTACATTTGTGATTGTCAAAAAAGATAATTCATAATTTATTTATGCAAAATATGTGACATATTAATAATAAATTTTGTTTATTCCTTTTCTTCTTTTGAATTACACTTTAGAATAGCTTACATAAATTAATTTAACGTTCCAATAATGTCTTACAAATTTTTGATCATCTAACATATCACTAAAGTCAGATCATTTTCTAAATAAAGGAATGACTTTTTTGTTTAATATAAAAGTATTTTTATTAAGAAAAATAAAATTATTTTAAAATTTTCTCTTTCTTCCTTATATCGTATATATATATATATATATATATATATGTGTGTGTGTGTGTGTGTGTGTTTGTATGTATCAAAACATTGGAATATTATGATTTTGCATTTAAATTCACAATTTTACAATGAGGATATTTTTTATGAATAAAAACCACCAGTTGCAAAATATGATAAATGGTTTTTTCAAAAGGAAGTAAAAATACATTATATTTTTTATAGTTATCAATTCACATAAATGAGCATATTAATCATATTCCATAGATAATAAAACAATACAATTTTCTGAATGTACTTGTTTTTCAATAAAACAATTAGATTTTCTTGGCTAGAAACTTTGTTACTCAACTACAAGTTAGAAAATTAATGAATTTAAGATGGAAAAAGAATGAAATATTCTTTCTTAGTTAGGTAGAATATAAATCCCAACCAATAAGCCTCAAGGATTTTATATAATTCCCATGACTGGGTAACAGGGTGGTTAGACTATTCAAAGGAGCATTTTGTCTAAAAATTTATTTAGCAGTTGTTTATTAATAAGATTTTATATGAAAAACAATCCTGAAAATTTGCTTTAATGTACTGAATTCCAATCGTTCCCAATACTTACATGGATGTCTGTTTCGCTTATCACTCATTTATCCATTCCTGACGATATAGATTTTAACCTGGATATAAACATGGATATTGGCGGTGACTATACCACCACTTCTTCTGACTAAAATAATTTTGTGCAGAATTACAAGATCATTCCGTATGCGAAGTCTGCTCCAGATGAAAATTCAATTATTGTCGAGTACTATATATTTTGAAGATCAAATTAGTGAAAATATTGTTGTTGAATTCATTTCTTCTGAATGGGAACTGGTTTCTCTCTCACCTCTTGTGATAAAAACTTAAATTTCCTACTGTTAACAAACTGTAGAATATTTGTCTGCAAAAAATAAATTAACCAATATTTTTATTGGATTGAAACGCTGTTTTCAGTGGTTGTTCTGTTGCAGTTAAATATCATTGCAATGTTGATCTTTCTGGTTGTTTCAACTGAATATTTACTATAAATGTTAACTTTTTTCATGCCTAAATATTGCTCTAGTGTTATCTTTACATCTATATCTTCTAAATACTAATTACAAATGTTTCTTTTAAGAGACACTTTGAAATTTCTGTTATAGGTTGCTTTCATTTCCTTCTTTCCTTTTCCAGATATTTATATTCTCAAAAGCCCATTAAACAAAACATACAAAAGATGTTGCATTTTACTACTAATAAAATTAAACAGGTGTCGTATTTAAATTTTTATATCGTAGAATAAATATACTTTCTATTTTACATGATAAAAAACACAAAAATTTCGTATTCTTGTAATGATAAATGAATTTAATAAAAAGATACAATAAAAATAGTAAATATGATAAATTTTATGTCACACTGCGTAAATATACATTTCTTATTATTCATATTTATATGACTAGAGAAATATATCCGGCTTTCTATATTTATAGTATAGAAAAATACTCGGTATAGAAAAATATATCGGTAAAATAGAGCAATTAGTGGAAACAAAACCTTTAACCTTTAAATAAATAATTGTTCAATTTTTATTTTTTTCAATTAAGTAACATATTTACGCTTTCACGTAGGGTGTGTATATATATATATATATATATATATATATATATATATATATATATATATATATATATATATATATATATATATATATATATATATTAATAAGAATTTTTATATTCGAACGAAATCTTCGTAAGTAGTTAACATATAATCTGCTTAATCTGATAAAACAAGTTTAAGAGAATATAATTGTATATATAAATAAATATTATTAATATATTACAAAAAATATTAATGAATATTGGTTAATTTTAAAATGTGCCGGACAAAAGAGGTGTATTATCCATTAATAAGTTTATCTATTAAATATTCAAGTAATAAACTATTTATACAGATAATTATTTGATATAACTTATC
This sequence comes from Latrodectus elegans, assembly GCA_030067965.1. NCBI lineage: Eukaryota > Metazoa > Arthropoda > Arachnida > Araneae > Theridiidae > Latrodectus > Latrodectus elegans. The sequence continues at coordinate 21,837,439 of CM057812.1, forward strand.
CAATTTGATTCTCAGCGATGTAATGGAAATAATCTTAGTTTTAACCCTTTGCACTTATTTTAACATTTATGTTTGCTTTAAAATAGTATAAAACATTCTTATTAAATTCTAAATAACTTTATTGTTCATAAGAGCTTTAAAGTATTTTATAATAATTTTGCAGAATTTTCGAAATGCAAATGATGTTTTTATCGTTTCCTTCTTTTCTAATATCAGTGATACAATTTTTCACCGTAACTATCAATATATTTTATATCAAATGCATGCTGCCAAACCATGTTATAAGAAATGGGAATACGTCTGGTCTAGACCTAGGGAGTAATATTTGCAGATGTCCGAAGGCAAAACTATAGATTCAGCTGTATATACCCAGAAAGTGAATTTCACCCAAAATATCAATGCTAGAAGTGAATAGGCTTTTATATTTGTATAAAATATTGAATTCAAAAGATATATTAAAAACTTTTTATATATAACCAATAAATACTTCGAAACGCATTTATGATTTGACAGTTTGCTACAAATTTTCCATGGTTTAAGAAAATCATATTTGTAAGAGATAACGTATTATGCAAGGAATTTATAATAAACTTGAAAATGGAAATTCAAAATAAAATATGTTATTATAAATACAAAATACAATATACACCAGTTGTAAGTACCGGTATAGTAAAGTATTTTGTATTTTTCAAATTAAAGTTATTAATATTTAATAAAATATTAAAAATGAATAAACTTGATAGCACATAAAGCTGAAAATATGTGTCTTGTTATTAAAAATTAGTATTGTAAAAGAAATTTCTGTGAGAAGTTATTTACAATTATAGTCCTTTTTGAAAAACGATTTTTTTTTCAAATAAAGAAAGGCTAGACTAGAAACAATAGCTTTCTCGAAATATATGAAAAAATCGATCTTCGTTAAGGATATTCTGTTATAGAACAGAATAGAAACTAAATATTTTTATCCAAAAGAACATTTTTATTCGAAAAAATTCAATGTAATATTTTAAGAAAATATATCTATTATTAATATATTTGATAGAATTAAAGAAAACAGATGCATGCCGATTACTGCTTAAATAAAAGGTAATGGACCAATATTCTCCTAACTAGCAATAAAAGTTTTATCTGATCGATGTCATGTAAAATAATCAGAGAATGTACTTAAGTGTACCATACTTAAGTGTACCATGTACTTAAGTGTACTTAATGTACTTAATGTACTTAATACATGTACTTAATGTACTTAAGTGTACCATACTTAAGTATGAAGTACTTAAGTGTACCATATTTAGAATACTTTAATCAGACTTGTTTATTCTAATGATTAGAAACTGTACTATTATTATTCAGAATTTTACAAATAAAAAATAAAGATAATTAATAAACATATATAAGATACTTTAAGATATCTAAAACCTCATCAATTTATATTAAAAATGTTAGAAAATATTAAATGTTAATCATTATACATGTTGGTTTAGTGGGGTATTAATTACACCCTATTTCGTATTAAAAAAGACACACATAGAAAATTATGAAAAATATTTTAAAACAAAATGTAAGAAAGCTATCCTTAGCTTACAAAACAGCAACTTATAGACTATAAAAGTTGTACAAAGAATCCTAATATTTATCAATATAATGGAATGAAAATTAAACACACAACAAAAGTCATTGGCATATTTACATTTGCATAATTCCTCTACTAATGTAGTGATATTATCTCATCATATAATATTCCTCCAAGTATCATACACTAAACAATTGATATATGAATTTATTTTACATATTTAGACATTAGCTTATTAAATGTTACATATGAACCGCTTCTATAAAATGCTCATTGCTCCACACAAATGGTCAATCATTACGGGAGACCTTATTTGTTGGACTGAAAAAAGAATAAAAAGAAACTCTAAAAAATACACGCATTCATTCTTAAGCACACACACACACAAGTACACTCATGCACATGCACATGTACACAAACATGCACACACAAGACATACACACACAGAGAGAGACCGACACACACACGGATACGCACACATGTCAAAAATTTAAGAGTCCACTCATAAGCCGGATAATATACGTCTGATCCTGTCTACAACATATAAGTGACAAACCGTTTCTAAGAACACTTTCCTATGTACTTGTAAAGAACTGGTGGGATGGTCCAAGAAGAAAAAACAGATTTCTTAGCTCTTGTAGTGATAATATTTAGCAACTATTTTTAACCTAGAATAGTTCCAAATGTTTCACTGGTTCAGGTATGTCTAATAGTCCTCCAGCATCCACTTAAGCTAAATTACCTATTGTCTCATTATATGGTGCTTCAATGTGAGGAGGTTTCTATTGAAAGTGAGACTCTCGAAGCGACGAAATTTGCTCCACATTGTAAATAATTTCCTTTCCTGTATTATCACTCACGCACTTTATGCCAATTAGAAAGTATTAAATAAAGCTCAGGATGTCAAGCAAAATCCAAATGGCAGAACTGATCGAGGACAGTATCTAATCGAGCTCAACATCGATGATAATCATCTCACTTCTGAAAAGTGTATAGATTTCTTGTACTAAATTTTGTTGTACATCATTGAAATAAGACAAAAATTCTAGTAATGGAGCAATCACGTTGATTTTATATAATGTCATTTTTATATATTATGTTGGAACTTCTAAGACGTTGTTAATGATACATATACATATACAGATATATATATATATATATATATATATATATATATAGGAATAGTTGAAAAGAACACTTTATTCCCTTTTTTTAATGAGATTTATTTCTTATTGTTGAATTTGAGAAATTAATTATTTGAATATATTCTCTATTATTTGCTCTATTCTTTTACATTCTTATTTTGTAGAAAATGTAAAATCAAAAAATAATATATTTCTAATTTTTGGGCTGTATTGTCTGAGCTATATAATAAAAACATATAACTTCTAATCATCTTGTATTTATCAGTGATTATTCCAGTACGGATGAATAATAAAATTCTAAGTATTTGTAATGACTATTACCATGGAGTTGTTAAAGAGAAATCGCTCATTTTAGAGACCTTTATCTTTTTTATTAGTGCATCATACAAATAATGCCTCTTAATTCCAATGTAATTATATCTTAATAGGTTAGTTAATGTTTTAAAATTTGTTTCATAATTCCTCCATTTTATTGATTTTAAAATTTAAGATCATAACTTCTTTAATACTTCAAAACTCAGTGTATGAACTTCCTAAAAATTTATTTTATTAAAGCCAATTTTGTAAAAGTGTTTAAAAGAGTTCGAAGGAAGAGTATTATTCTGTTAAAAACTACTGCTGATAAACAATTTACAACTAAAATCTGAAAACCAACACCATTGATATATGTTTTGATATCAAACAGATCTTTGAACGTTAGAATTAAAAAAAAAGGTCTTATAGAATATCTATAACAAATATTTATCTAAATATCCGAGCAAACAATAAACAGTGATCTGGAAGTTTATACGAGAAGTCGTTTGCTATCACAACAGTCATTGTAACTTTTGTAAACATTTTTGTTTTTTGTTTCTTGCTATCCTTCCACAGATTTCGAGATTGTTGTTATTTCTAGCTAAAGGCAAAGAAAATTATTGGTATATTTTCGTTCTCTTCTTTTGTGCGCTTCATTTGTTAAAGTTTGATTTTCTATCCAGTAATAAACATTTTATGTATGCGACATGTTCCAAAATAATTAAAAGTTAAAATGAAGTTTAAAAAATTGGAAAAAAATAATGATCAGGTTTAAGAAATTATGTTTTTCACATTCAAAGAAAACACTATATTTTTACTTATAAAATAATATACCTTCATAAACTGAATAAATATTTACCAGCTTCTTACAAATGTTTTAATTAATCAAACAGAAAAGTATTTGTTTAAAATAATATTATTAAAATTTATTTTTATTTATAGTGCTTATTTTTATTCAATATAACATATTCTGAAAAATAAAAACATAAACATGATTTGCTGAATGGAATGAAAAAGTTGCATTTTTTCAGGATAAGATGGAACATTTTTAGAATTTTTTCAGGATAAGATGGAACATTTTTAGAATTTTTTCAGGATAAGAGGGAACATTTTTAGAATTTTTTCAGGATAAGATGGAACATTTTTAGAAATTTTTCAGGATAAGATGGAACCTTTTTAGAATTTTTTCAGGATAAGATGGAACCTTTTTATAATTTTTTCAGGGATAAAATTGCAAGATATAGTTGCTGCTACTTGTTCATAGAGCCAATTGCCTGAGGATGTGTAAATTATTGTTCCTTCAAGCTTCTTAATCTTTCACATATATTTTTAATGAAATAAGTTACTTTAAATTAAAAAGAAAAATTATGTTTAGCTATATGCAAAACATAATTTCAATATACGTATAAGACTACTTAATTATTAATTTTAAAGACATAATATAAAGTAATCAATGATTTACAATTTTAGTATAAATTAAATTTCCAAAGTGAAATATTGTACTGATAAATTCGGCATCATAGTAAAATGGTATGAATCAAACTACTTATCTTATTAAAAAATTAGAAACATTCGTAACATATGACCATATCTTCAATTACTTATTAAATATTTACTAGATATTTACATTTTATCTTAAGATGATAATTACAAATATCTCTTTATAACATGTGACGCTCGTTTTTAAGAACGCGTAGAGACGGGCAAAACAGTTCATAAAATAGAAAAATATGCATTAGATTATTAAGATCTGATTTTTACCAAATTTCTTGATAAATAAAGTACCATGACAAAAAATAATTTAGAAATTACTGCAAAATAACAATACTTTAAAACAATATTTACTTCCATTTCATTAATGGCAAATCACGGAACATGATACTTTTAATTCTGTTTAAAGACTACGTTTTAATAATTTTCATACTTTTCAATGGATATTTTTTTGATTTTTCTTCAAAAAAGTACTTTAGTTCTGCCAGCCATTTATCGGTTTACTTTGCAGATTGCCTTAGCTCGACATTATTTTTTTCTTGTTCGATATGTGAAAGCAATTTTTATTCTAATCCTCTTTATTTTCAATAATTTCTTATCCGATATTCATTTTTTACATATCACATGGAAATTTATTTTAAAAAATCCTCCAAAAATAATTTCATACAGTAAAAAGGTTCTTTGTGAGAGTTCAAGCATGAGTGATTCATCTTCTCTCAAGTCACTTGGTAAATTACCTTGATTTTCTTTAGTTATAATGACTTCTTTAATAAAGTCTGCACGCTAAAATGATCTGAATGTTATCTTTTCCTCAGAATTATTTCAAGTATTATTTGACAGATGCATTGCTTCTAGAATGTAAAATTCATAAGGCCACTACAATTCCAACCTCGTAATAACTTCTTGAAAAATATCATATTTGTTCTTGAAGATGTTGATTTATGCCCAAAACCATGAGTTGTAGACAAATTGCATTAGACGAGCAAAACATCCCACTAATTGTTTCAAGACCCAGGGATTTAGTAGGAGCCATGCAGTTATCTACAATGAGAAGAACCTTACGATTCCCCAATAAAAAATTTCAATCTAAGTTTCTAGAGCAATTTTCATAAATGATCTGAATCATCTAAGCTTTAATGTGCAGTCCTAATGTGCGATTCTTGAATATTATCCTAACAACAAAGTTTTTGAACTTTTTTGAACATTTTGAATATTTTTGAAATACTTGGGCTTTTAGTATTTTAATATGAAAAGTAGAGCTTGCTTTCTATGAAAACAAAAAATAAAGCTTTCTTTGTTTCCATTTATTATATCCACTACATTTATCCCCTTTAAACAAAGATCTAAAAAATCATCCTTTTTCTTAAGAGGTTAAAAAATCCTGTCTCGTTCCATTGGAAATATATATTGGGTGTGACTTGAAAAATAATGATATCGATAATCCTTCTTTCAGAAATTTCATTCATATGTCAACTTTTAAAATACAATTTTCTATAACAAAAATTCATGAATGTCATGTTTTCAGTTTTTAGAACCAAGCAACTCAGCATTTGAAATCTTTTATGTTCAGCTTCATTGCAAAGGTTTAAGATTTTTCTTTAATGACATTAATATAAACAGGAATGTTTATTCTTCTCATTTTATTCAGTTAAAAAAAAGCAAAATTTCCTTCAGTTCAGAATCCAGTTTGTTCTATTCTGAAAATTGTAAAATTTTATGTGACCTCATAACTGTATTATTTTGTGAGTCTTAACAATTTTAGACTATTAAAAACTGAATTAGTAAAATTTAACCCTAAATAACTAAGTGTGAATATGCAACACTATTTTAATAAGTAAGTAATCAAACGTACTTACGTTTTTATCATTTTAAAAATTTAATAAAACAATCGAAATATTCTCATCTTAAGGCATCGATTATTTTTTCTTAAAACAGTTTTTCTTCATAAAACAAGGCTCATTGCTAAAACGTTTTATTATCCTTGGAGCCAATAGTGCATATGATTTGTAACAGAATTCACTTTTTAAATGAAGGGAAACAGGCTGAACATATAAATACCGGTAAATTAAAATACTTGAAAAATTGCTTGGATACGTTTTGATTTGTATATTAGTAAAATCAAGAGTTTAAAAGAAACAGCTTCTAACAATAGAAAGAACTATAGAAATAGTAAAACAGCATCTGCAATATTTTTCCTAGTTTCTAAGCCTGAAATGTTATAAAAAAGATTGGTTATTAGTACATATGGCTTATGGTAACTCTAAGAAATAAATAAAACATTATCATCTTTATTCCTATGTTGTCTTATTGTCCTAAATTTATCATTTACACTTGCATCACAAGTGATAAAATTTAAATTATACTAACTAAACAGTTGTTTTTATGAGTTTCAAACCGTCTAGTTAAAGTCATGCTAAATATATAGGGGTGATATTCAGAGAATTAGTTTTTTATCAGTAGATGCATTTTGTTCTCACTTGGATTTTTTGGTGGAAAATACGGTTATTTACAACCGCTGCTAATCCCTGTTATGTCAGTGATATGATAGAAAAACCTTTATCTTCTTGATTGATGATCATGCTGTGGCTTACAAGGACAGATTTTGAAATTTTAACAAAAAATTTCCTACATTTAACAAGTATTTTGGAAGATTTAGAATTATATCGATTGAAGTTAACGATAATCTGTAACTATCTTACCTCTCATAGAGTAGCCTATTTAAGACTGCACATAATAGCATATTGTTAGTCAGTGAACTAATATGCTATTGTGGTAATAGTTAATATGAGAAATTAGTAATAATTATAATTAAAATTATAAATCTATTTAATGACAAACTATACAGCTCATTATACTCAAACCAGAATTTACTGTAAAAGATGTTGATGCATTAACAATTTAATATTTTCCCTCATTCTTAATAGATAATCCTACATCATAGATATTATATTAATTTTTATTTAATAGATATTATATTAACTTTAGTAATAAATAATTGTATTCTAGCGTTATCCTTACAGTTTCGCAAATTTTAAGGAAAATATCATTCAAAAATTTTAATGGAACTCAATGCTGAATACTCTAAATATTGAAAAATCTGAAAAGTTCGGATATGTTTTAGATAATATATGAAATTGTAATAAAATTTTTTATATCTTTTACATTATAATCACAAAATAATATGTAAATCAAAATACATATGGGGTTTTTATGAGAAAAAATTATTGAAATTTTTTTTATGTATAAACTACATTTTATTTACAATAAGCAACTCAAAATAACGTTTTATGGTAATTATATACATATAAACTTGACTTTAAAAAGTAAAAATACATATTAAAAAGCTCATGAATACAAATGCAATTTAATTTTTCTTGGAACTATAGATAATCTAGAACATGAAGAATTTTAAATGTATAATTATGAAAAATTTAAGTTTAAAGTAGCTATGAGACATATATTTTTATCTTGAAATACACTTACAGAAAAATTCTCATGAATATACGGAGTTTTTCTCTTAAAATACACTTACAAAATAAAATCTCATAAAAATTACCAATTTTCATTTTATTCAATGAGAATATTTTTGCTTTAAGAAACAGACGATAAGAAATCTGTGAAAAAAGTGTGAGAAGTACATTATTTTCCCTTAAGTAATACTCTAATTTTCATTGACTATTACGAAATGAAATCAAGTAAACACGAACTGTGTTTTGAGTATTATCATTCAAATTAAAAATTTTATAAGTGCTTAAAAACAGATTTCTCTTTTAAATAATAATAAACAATTTTATATAAAAATTTATTAAATTTCCCTATAACAAATAACTTTGAAATTTCAGAAAGAAAAAAATATGTTTTCTTAATATTAGAATATTTAAAGAAATTTTTAATTAAGAATTACAATGATATGAAGCTTTGAAATATAAAAAATATAAAAAACGATTAATTTAATTTTACATAAACTGATGTCGTCTTTTGTTTCCATTTTTGATTTATTTCAATTTGAATAGAAATTATTGACAATATACTACATTGTTAATAGAATTTATGATGGGTATAATTTAAAAGTTCTTTCAAACAACTAAGCACTTTAAATGAATTAAAAATGAATTTTAATTTTTGAGTGTGTAAAAAATTCCCAAATAAATATAACCTTTGAATGTTAGTCTGGTAAAAGGGAAGAAAACAAATTATAAAGTACAAAATAATATTTTCCAAGAGCAACATGTTTTACTTGACTCATTCTTATTAGTCATGAGCAGTAAAAAGTTGTTGAACATGCATGAAATCATTAAATGTAAAAGGTAATGATTTTTAATGATTAGTAGAAAATGTATTGAGAAATGTTTTAAAAATCTTCGCTATGAAATACCTCGATAAGCTTAGACTCATTTTCATCATACAGTAAAATATTATGAAATATTTTTCTAAGTTTTAGTAAAAGAACATAAAATTCTATCTATCCAATCTCAATCATAAAATGATCGGCATATTGTACAACTCTTTATTGATGCTGACAGTATTTGTAATTTTAAGATTAAGAATGTATTTTTGAATCATTTACTTGCATAAAATCATTTGAAAGAAACTTTAACACATTTATTACAAAGATTGTATATATCATACTTGATTTGAATCTAGTATCATTCAATTAGTTTTATAAGTATTCTTGTATTTCATTGTCAGTCTAAACGCTTATCAGCATATATAATTTTGAAACATTTTTTGAAAATTAAATAGAACATTGGTATAAGTAAATTGTTAAAGTCATAATTTAAATAAAATGATTATAATAGAAATTTGCTCTAAAAAATGAATGTAATATTTTAAACGTAAAGATTTTCTATGCACATTAACCTAGTTTTTGCAAAAACAACTTTCTTATATTTTGAACAACATTTTAAAAATATTTTTTTAATTTTCCTTTTTTAATTTTTTTACTTTTCTCTGTTTCCATACCTTGGTTTGTTACACGGAATTAATGTAAAATAGAGTAAATGAGAAAGTAATCAGAGTGGAGAAAGTATTTCATCTCATGGGGCTCATTTTTTGTCTCCTAATCTTGTTTATTATGTGTCGTAAGCTTCCCAAATAAATTCCCAGAAGATGAAGCTAAAAAAAAAATATACTTCGGATAAAAAATATCTCTTGGAGAAATGGAACTTTGTGATTAGAGAAAAAGTATCAATCAGAACTAGAAAAAAACATTTAATCTAAGAAAGAAAAAGTTTTTAACCAGAGCTACATATGTTTGTGGGATTACAATCTCTTGTAATCTTCTGATTGCGTTTTCGATTCCCAAAAGTCTCAAGTTAAATATTATACTATCCAAAGACTCTGAGATTCAGTAAAAACAGAAATTGGTGCTAAAATAAATGCCAAATGTTCTTTTTAAGATTATCTGTGAGATTTTATAAAAGAAATAATAATTCGATTGACTTATGAGGTTGCTTTGTGTTTATAAAATTGTGTGTTTGTTAAAAAATGCATATAATCTTTAGTTGTGTAATCCTTTATTAATAATTATTTTTTTAATTTTTACATCGCTGTTCGATAGTTTAATGAATTACATTAAATGCAGCCAAATTTTTCGTATTTATTAACTCAAGGCATAATCTAAATGAGAATACTTCAAATATTACCATCACATCTATCCAGTCATAAAATAAGCACAAAACCAAAGTACGTTACCGCTTTCTAAATAGTGTTAGTATTTTAGTTTTTAATACTCACATATGACATTTAAATCTTCACCAATTATTCATTCCCTGCTTTATGACACTCTTTCAAAATTTGATTAGGGGCACTTTTAATGTAATTCTGTTTTAAATTTAAGATCATTTGATATTTACATAAAACATATTCTTCTGACAGTGTAAAACACTTAATTTTCAGAAGTTTTGACTTGTACTCGTTTAATATATAATATGGATTTTTTTATTTTTTACCTAAATTTAAAAATTTTATTTCCAATAAGATTAATATATATATATATATATATATATATATATATATATACTGCCATATATATATATATATACTGCCATATTCGTTTGATATCAGAGAGTAAACATTTGAGAGCTTCGGGTTTAAAAAATTGCATTTTATATTGTACTTTCAACCGAAGTCATATATTAAACCATGTTGCTCGAATAATCATAAAGTAATTACCCTACTGTTGAGATTTTGTTAGTATTTGATTATTGTGTTGACCCTAACAGCCTTATGTTAGTTATAAGTACCACCCCAGTGGTGGCATATTGGAGAGACCTCTACTACAATTTATTTTTTTGACAACCATAGGCTTAATTATATTCCCTTCATTGCGATCGCAGAAGTTTACAATTTTACTTCATTGAAGCAAGTTACTTTTGTTTGCTCAAAAATGAGAATTACATAGAGAAAACGCTCTAACTACCAGTTCTCAATGAGAAATATTTCGTTTAAGGAGACATTTGAGAACCAAACCTTAACAGCTTCTTGTTTAAGATCGATATCTTCCCAGATGAATGTTTCACTTATATAGTTATTACATTGCAGTTCCATGTGTCTATAAAAATTGAAATATCATAATAAACAATTTATGAAATTTGCTTTCCTAATGTTACTACGAAGCAGACATTAAACATGTATTGTTGAAAGAAAACTTCATCAATTCATAGAAATCTCATTGAATGAACATGTAACTATCAAATTTATAATTATATAAGAAAGAGAAGATATACTATAATTTTCGAGTGTAGTATTTATGTTGTCTTTCCGTAAAAAGAAACAAACTATTGATCACATTTCTTACATCTACCTACCAATAAAAATAATTCTTTAATGCAACTTTATTGGTTCCAATTTATTTGTATTTATATGTATTAAAGCTCTCTCATCCATTCTCTCTTGAATTTCAGACTTATTTACCTGCTTTAACCTTTTGTAATAAAGATTAAAGCAAAAGATGGTATTATGTTATTTTCTCTGTACGTGATAATAGGTAAGGAAGTAAATTATTTAATAAAAACGAATATTATGAGCTTATAAGCTATAAAATTTGAAAAATAAAACTGTAAAAATTGTTCGTTTGCAAAATCGTTGCAAATAACTTTTATTTACTAAAATTTACTTTTGAACAACTTAATTTTGTTTCTATATAAATGCAAATTAAATAAAATATTTTTTTCATTTGTTTTAATAGTCTTTTATTTGTAGATGTGAAGCAACTACTAGAAAAATTAAACTTGTTTAATTAAAAGACAATTTTTTCAACTTTTATTTTAAAAAATCAATTTTGTCGCATTTAAGAAGAGATATTACTATGCAAGTTATAATAAATTTTAAAATATAAACAACAAAAATTATGTTTATAATTACAGAAATATCTTTTTTTTCAGTTGTTTCTATTCACGTTCTTAAATTGTAGTTATCAAGTTTATTTTATTTCTATATTATATATTTCCTTTTTTTAAGAATAGTTATATTTCATTATATAAAATTAATTTAAGCTTAATTTTAAGCATTGCATACAAAACCATTAAATAAAATTTTTCTCACATATTTTATTTATTAAATTTACATTTGCTGATTTTAAAAAAAATAATTTTTTTATTAAAAATTGTTTTTCATTATCATTTTTAAAAAAATTAGAAAACTGAAGATTTAATTTGAAATTTTGGTTATGATTTTTAAAATATTTTTCCTATATATTAAGAGATTTAATCAATCACAAATGTATAGTTATTTAATATTTGTTCAAAGATTGAAATTAAAATTTCTGTTAATTTATAAAATAAATACAAGAGAAAAAATAATTACAAATCAATTTAAAATAATTTTATTAAATTAGAAAAGTTTGAAAATTTCATAAAAAAGTATTTTATGTTTAAAATTAAAAATATTTATGTTAAATAAAAAATCTGTGGTCAGTAAGAAATTAATGTATAACCCAAATCAACCTCCAAAATAAGAATTGTTATAGTTTTAATAATTAAAAACATATATATCCAAACATTTTTTTATATTTGATGTTTTGTTGACTTATAACATATTTATAAGTGAATTATAATGCTTTAAATAAACTAGAATATTCAGATTTTTTAATTTTATTTAAAAAAATAAACTGCGTTTAACTACTTTAAAATTGCATTCCTTTATTAAATTTTGTATACAGATAAAAAAAGAAAAGGAAATTATACATTAGTTCTAGGTATTAGAAAACAGTGCTGGACCTGAAATTTAGGTTTTTTCTTGTAAGAAAATGTCTGTTCAGTTCCGCATCTGTTATAGATTGAAAATACTTTCCTACAAGTTTTGATAAATGATAAAAAAGTAACATCATTCATGACTCAAGAAAAAAATTGATTTATGTGACTAGGAAAATCAATCAAATCAACTCCCTTTCCAGCAATCTACAACACAATTTGTCACGGAAATGTAACTTGCAACTCAAATGGATTTCTATGGTATTTTATATTCAAATGAAATGTATCATTTCAATTAATTAATGGCAAGATTTTGTTACAATAGTAAACAATTTCAAAACCTTTCATTCTTACATTTTATTAGTTTTTGACATTGATAAATCCAAATGAAAAATTATAAACGCAATAAACTTATATATTCATTGACTTATCTTTCGAATTTTGAGTAGGAATGGGTTCAAATAGATGAACAAAATTTGAATGTTCGAATTAAAAGTTAAGAACATCGTTTTTCAAAATTTTTTATAAAGACTAATGTAACTGAAAGAAAGAAATGCATTCATCCATGCATTTACTATGAGAAACAAATAATTGTTAAAACAAAAATAAATTAAGAGATCAATAAAAAAATTGTACTACTGGAGTATTTTATAAAGATAACTTATAAACATTTTATCCTTGAGAATATTGTTAAGTAAAAGAAAATTTTATTTTTTAAAAAATATATCAGATTTTCTACTTCATCACAAAATATACATAGTTAAGAAAGTAAATCATATCTTCATATAAGACTTTTTATTCTTTACTGAATTTCAATTATTTCACAAATAAAGAAATAATTAAGAAAAATGCCCTCATCATTTCATCAAATTAAATTAATGCTGTAACTTGTAAAGAATTCTGTTTAAAATGTGTTTTGTGTACAAAAACTAAAAAAAAAATATTTGCATTTTATTTTAAAAACGTTTTAAGTAGAAAATTAACTTTCATTTACATAATAATTTAAATTGAAATTCGTATGAATTTTCAATTCTGAAAAAAATCGCAATGGATTGTAATTTAAATAAAGCATTTATTTTTAAATAAATAATTAGCTTGGAAAACGTTTAATAAATTAAAACTTTAAAATATATCATTCAAAGAATTTGTGCTTTGAAAAGATAAAAAATAATAAATTTAAAAAGTTCAAATATATTGGTAATCGATGTATATTGTTGTGTACATAGTTGCATATAATCGTTCTGAACACAATATTCAAATGCCTTTTTACTTCTGAATATGATACTAGTCAATAAATTTATAAACTAATCATCTGAAAACAATTTAATTTAATTTGAAATTTTCTGTTTAATAAATATAAGATTCCCTATATAACATTATTTAGAAACGAGCCTAAGCACACAGTTTTATAAACGAATGAATTATTCTTAATTTATAGAATATCTATTATTGTTTTAATTTAGTGAAACTATACGTATTTCCAAAACATTAATTGATATTTGCTTATATGCATAGAGAATAGAAAAATTATTTGATGTTTTATTTTATCCTAATTTCAATTATTTAAACATATTAAACTTTAAAATATAATGAAAAAATATTCATTAAATAAATTATTCTCGTAAATATTCAATTAAGGTAACATATTTTTATAGAAAATATAAAATATTATTTCTAAAAGTGCAAGATTCATTTCAAATTCATCATTCATCTATCCTTATGAACGAGATATAATTATGTCTGGCTTTACTATATTCTATTATAATTAAACGTCTGGAATTTTGCACTTATGTGTCACATACTTAATGTAATAAATTCATCATAAAACTTTTGAATCAAACATAGAGATAAGTTATGATAAGATTAAATTTCTGTCCAATTACTCGTTATATTTAGTTTGAGATATTTTTAAGTGTGTTGAAAACTGACTGCATAATTTAAATTGGAAAATAAGAGGAGTTACATGGATTTTTATTTCAAAAATGTTTGTTTTTGATTTAATATGTGCAATTATTTTGCATCACTAGATACAATAAAATTTAAGCACAAAGATATAATACAATTTCTTATGAAATATAGGATTTGATTGATAAATCTTTATTTGATATTTACATTAAGTGTGTTTCTAGGAAAGCCTATTTATTTATATTTAAATCAAACAACAAAATATTTTTTATATTATAAAATGGTTTCCATTAGTTGAAAATTATCTTTTTATGTCTATAAATAGTTGAAAAATCTTGCAACATTCTATTATAGTTTTTGCTATAAAGACACAAAATATTACATATAATTGCAGATGATTCGCAAATATTTTGAGAAATGTTGTTGAAATCATATTCTTTATCTAAATATAGTTTTACACTTATCATTCTAAAGAAAACTAATAATGTTTGCAGAAATGGAAAACAACTTGAATGAATCTGCTTAATCAGTTCATGTAAAAAGATTAAGATCAAAAATTTCATATAATGTGTTCATTTAATATAAGTGTTGACATTTTTTAACAATTTGTTAGATTATGTAAGTTAAAGAAATATTTTGATTTGAAAGTTAAAATGATATAATTATATACTTGTTCCTTTGAATTGTTAATTTAATAAAATTTGCAAAACTATTTTCATCAAAATTTTAATTTAATTCAAAGTTGATTCATTTCTTAACTATAAGATTTTTTTCTGAACAAAATAAAATATAGTATTGACAAACAAATATAGTTATTACTTATTTGTAACAGAAAATTATATAAATACTTTTTACTTTGTGTGATGATTAAATTTTTTTATCAATTATATCATATTCAAGGAAACCACGACTGCTGTAACTTAGTTACGCAAGAAAAAAAATCAAAAGAATTTTTTTAAAACTTCGAAATTGTTGCTTTTCTGAAAATATTGCGACTAAATACTTTAATATTTTTTGAAGTAAAAAAAAAAGAAAAAAAAAAAAAAAGAAAAAAAAACTTTATTGAGTATATCAGTAAATACATGATAACATTTTTAATGTAATGTTGACTAAAATAAATATTAAATAATAAAAGTAAATAAAATTTCATATTCTTTTAAAATGGAAAGATGAATAAATATTAAATAATATAAAATAAATTTTATGTTATAATTTACCATTTTTGCATTTTAATGCCATGAGATTAAAATGTGGAAAATTATAATTTATATAAATTAATAAAATATTTATGTGCCGAATACAACAGTATTCATGAATGTATTGGGAATGTATTAGAAGAGATGCCGAAGGAATCCATTTAAATTTGTCTATGCTTTAAAATATACCATTAGAGCTAAAATAAAATTTGGTAGATAAAATATATGTTTAACTTCATATTTGTGTTCATTAAATCATGATTGGATAAATCACACAGCATGATTATTCCTCAAAAATTGCATACAGGACAGGAAAGAGTATTTTCATTAGAGAAAGGATTTGATCCACATAATTTTCTCTACAATTTTCTCAAGAATCCATCTTTTCAGGCTTATGAATGGTCCTGCAGAATGCTATGGCATGGCTGCCTATATCATGGCAGATCCACTTGCATACTTTCTAGTTATAAGGAGACAATCAAAAAATGCGCTTATGAAGAGGCAATCCAAATATGCAGCGATATATTTGTAAGGAAAAGTGTCATTCGTGATTTGTCAGACCATACTGTTTCCTTCCATTCATTGACTAAGAATCGTAAATGTGAAATCCTTGACGATGTGTGACAAATGACTCGGAAATCAATTTCTTACCATTAATGCTTTCTTTATGATTTGCAATTATTGACACTATAGAATCCAAACATTGATTGTGTTTAGCAATTACTTTTTTCTGCAGCTGTTTCCTTTTAGATATTACAATCGACTTCTACTACCACCTGTCTTTTTCATCGAGCTTCTCTTTTCACCCATTACTTTTAATTACCAAACTTGTCTCATCATCATGTGTTTCTGTTGTCATGATATAAGGCACTTTAACTGTCGAAATACTAAATAAAATTTGAAAATTTCAGTATTTTCTGTATAACTTTAAAATAAGATACTTTTTGGTCAATTTTGAATCAGTTTGTTGCGAAAACAAACTGATTCAAATGATATGGTTAGAACATAATGATATTTTCCATGTTATTATATATAGATGGATCACAAAGTTTACAATTACTGAGAGTTTACAATTATTTTGAATATTACAAATACACATTTGAATATGTGAGAGCCTTATAATTTGGAGCACGTCTGCAACATACAAATTATTGATTGTTAATTCTTTTTATTTTCTGCCATACAAAAATAACGTAATGAACATTTTTGGAAACATCCCCCAAAATAGGTATATTTTATATTACTATACTGTTTGGCACTGAGTGAAAAAAATAAGAAATTATTGCATACATATTATTGCAACAAGATACAATTGAAAACAAATGAAACGAGAAGAACAAATACAGCAATAGCTTCAAAAAGTTCAATAAATTACCGGAAGTTTCATTTTGTGTTTACTTCTTGACATGAATGTACATCAATATATTTATGGAGTACTTTAAAAACGTGTAATCAATATTTATGCATAAAATCATCCTTATGCGGAGAAGCAGGTAACTTAAGAAAAACCCGAAAGTAACACAAATGAGCTACAAATAAACCAAAGGCTTAATGAAACCATTGTCTTTCTCTTGGTTTATTTTGGTACATCTGAAAAATTCTTTTTTTCAAATTTAAAATTTTATAAAACAATTCAACTTGATAAATTGAGTACATATTTGGTCTAATGCATATTTAAAGACGTGTAAAAAGAAATTTTTCGTATTGTACAAAGTATTTGCGATGCCTTCTTTTCGAAATGAAAACTACATCGTCGTGTCTGGAAATAAGCAATGTTCAAAGATCCCCCTTAAAGGAACCAATTTATGTGGGGAAACTGAGAAAATTAACACTTCTTAAAGATTGGTATCTAAAGAGATGAAAAATAAATTAATATTTCGTGTGTGAATCTGAATAGAAACAGTAACATCTTGTAAATTAAAAAAAATACAATTTAGTATTTTTAAATTTACAAAAATGACTTAGTTGTTTCTATGCAATGAAGATTTCCACCATTTAACTCTGAAAGGCCGAAGAATGTTCTACGAAAAAGACGTAGAGTAAAAATAAATTTTAGAGTACTCCGATTCCTATATTTTTATAATTTAAAAGAATATGATCGATTCTTTTTGATCAAAATTTAATTATAATGATATTTAATTTTTAAAGCGATACATTTTATTACAGTTGTTGAAATTTGTTTTTTATAAATATTGAGTTAAAATAAATTTTTCCTCGAAATTGATGTATGCATGGAATTTGTGAAATTCGTTAACTTTCCATCATAATTTCAAAATCTCACCACAAGATGTAAAACGCTATAAGCTATATCAAAATTTGAGGCTTCCCATTTTCAGCTTATAGTTCATTCAAAAAGTACCTTCAAAGCTAATACAGTTTCCATAGTGTAATGAAGTTTTATCATAAATAATATTTTAATTGGATTATGTTATTTTTACCAAACACAACGTAGCCTTCACTGGAGTCCTTAACTTTTGATTTTGTATAGTTCCTATTTTTTAACACATAATTTGAGACTGTTAAAAGTGGTTTAACATAACTTTGTTGCAAAGGATAATACAGCGGACAGAAGATTCATCATGTTCACTAAAGTTGATTAGAGCTGCTTAAATAGGCGATTGTCGCTATGTCCTCCAAGTTAAATGATTATGATGAGACGAGTAGTAGGGGCTCTTCTGTTTGTTACATGCTTCTTAATTACGATGTTTCCTACCCATTAGCTTTCATTCAACTGATAGTTAACCAAGTCTGAGCTATGTACATAGAAGTATACCAGAGCGTTCATAAACACTTTTTTGAGAAATATTGAAATCAGATAAATATTTCTGCTACACTTCTCTACCCATATACTCAAGTTCTTACCAAACATAAAAATTGATTTTAATAATGCAGAATTGAACCAGAAATGTTATAAATTGTGCATTTTAACTAAAAGCAAAAAACGTAAATTAAAATAATAGTAAAAATAAACAGAAACTATTGTTTGCTACATTAGATCGGCAATTCAAGAAACGTTTTTGCATGATTTTATACTTCGAATGCTGTTAATTCAAAAATTTCAAAACATTTATACTCCATAAAAAGAGTCTGTACTCTAAAATAACATATTATTTTAGAGTACAGACTCTTTTTATGTCATTATATAATTGTTATATGCTGAAAAGTACAAGTCTTATTTTAATGGCAAATCTTCACTTAAATGGTGTTTAAATGTTTTAAATAAGAATATAAAAAATAATCATTTATTTTGCATTTTTTTAATATTCGCCTTTGAAAAGAAGTTATATTGAACTATAAATGAAAAGAACTCATAAAATGTTTATGATGTAAGATAAAAAGGCAATTTAATTTTATGATTTCTTATTGTCAAATAATCATGAACATTAATTTAGTTGGATTTTGAATAAATAAAACAATAATTTTCTAAATACTGTTTTTAACAAAACAGATATTTTTTGGTTTATTATATTTACAAACACACACACACATATAATGTAAATATTATATATATATGTAAATATATATATATATATATATGCTGTTTTCTAATAACAAACAAAATGTTAAAATGTAACACAAATTTCTATATGTTTATTATAATACCTTCAAAATTAAAACTAATTTAGAGTAATAAAATAATTAAAAAGAAAATTAAATTGAAATTGAAATTTAATTCCAAACTATGACACTTTAATTGAAACAACACAAATAAAAAAATATATGTTTGATTAAGGTTTTTCATAAAATAATAAATTTTGTTAACCTTTGTGTGTGTGTGTTTCTGTATAATTTTATTTTCTGAAATATTTTGAAGTATGAAATTTTATTTAACTTTCCTTCATACTTAAACAGCATTGTTATTTATGTAAACATTTAACAGGAAATAAGAAAATTTGCTATTTACAATTTCCAATCACTGGTTAACACACTTCCACATCTTTTCCAACCATTTATAACTAACCTAATCGTTAATCTTTAAACATAAATAACAAGTTTTTCTATCACGAATCCCAAAATATTAAATAAAAAAACATATCTTAATCGTACAGAGTTTATTTAAATTAATTTGCATAGTTATATAATGGAAATTAAAATCATTTAAAATTAATGAAAATATTTGTCCTTGCTGTTATTTTTCTTATCATGATAGACTAATTATTATTTTAAATTTTCTTAATGTAGATTTCAAATATTATAAATTAATGAAGGATAAGATTTTACCGTGAATGTGAGCAAAAACATTTTGTCTGATGAGGGGTATCAAGATTATATGTAAATTTCATGTACAGAAAACAGTTTTATTTCTTTAATTTATTTTTATATTTTTAAAACCACGCATAACATCTTGTTTTAAATAATGTATGAAAATAATTAAATTGAAATAAATATGATAAACTGAAATTGTTTTAAATCTATCTGTGTCTAAAACTATTTGAGAAATTAGTATTATTGATTACTTACACAGACTTCGATGCCAATTACTTAGTCATGCTTATTAAGTAATCGAATTAAAGTATAAAATTAATTATGTACTTTCAAAATTTTATATGAAATTAGAGAATACTGTTTCGGGACTTTACTTAATTAAGTGAAGTAATATTATATTTTTGGCACTCATTGATTATATGACTTGAAATAATTATAAGAATATATTATGAGTTTGAAATGTTATTCACATTACTAAACTGTCAGAGTATATGCAAAATTAAAATTTACAGATTGTAAATGAATGCCTACATTTATTAATACAAAATTAACCACGGAAAACTTATTTCATTGTTTTGTTAAAATCATTTTTTCTTTAAAATGGAAGTTGCCTGATTTTGTTTTTTGAAATGTTTATTAAATCAAAAATATATTTTTGGTATAAAAAATGTATACTCTCCATATTAAAGAAATGAAATCTATAATGATATTTATATTAAATAATTTCTTAATATTTATGTTATAATATTTTAAAGTTGATATATTTATTTTACATGCATCAATAAGTTAATTACTGTTAATCATATCATTCATGCAAAATTCACTTTAATGTTAAATATGCACCAACATTTATTTTAACGTTATTTAAGTTAATAGTCTGTGTGATGATGCGGACTTATTGTAACTCTCTTTTTCAGATATATAAGAGGAGAATTTAAAACAGTTAATATAAATAGATTTTCACAACTCAAACTACAGAAAGTATTTTTGAGAGTTCAATAATCATTTGTTTTTCGAGGCGGAGATTTCAACTGGTATGTTAGTGAAATAACTTTAGATAGTTCCTGGAAATAAAATCCTAGAAAAAATCTTAAACTGTAAATTCATCTCTTTGAAAATTAAAATTTATTTATAAAGAATTTTATTGAAAATTGCCAAAAAGTAACAATATTTATTTTTACAAATGATAAGATATAATACAGATTAATTCTTAAACACTAAAAATTAATGCTTTCATTATTACAATATTTTATTTATGAAATTATTCTTACGATTATTTTATTTAAAATAAATCATTATATGCTTATAAAGGTAATTTCAATGCTATTTGGATAAAAAGTTAGAAACACTAATAAATTAGTTATGTTTCCGGTATTAGATTTTTCATAATTAAATTCTATGCCATTAACTTTTAAGAGTTAATAGAATGAATTTGATTATTATTTAAATAAAATGAGTAAGTTGCTCTTTTATAAGCAACAATTATTGAAAAACTGATATTTTCTCATTTTATCAGAGCGTACAAATCATATTTTTTATAAAAAAATGGACTCATAAATTTCAAAGTGTACTCATAATCTAAACATAAAAATGTCTGGTCATATCTTATTATTTTCTAATTAAATGTCTTAGATTCTTTGTTCTAAGTATCCATTGTAATGTCTGTAACGGAAGGCTTTCGAATCAAACTTAAAGGGAAAGATTTTATTAAAGATGATTTCAATCTACATCCTAATTTCAAATGAGAAAATTTTCTGCAAGTGTTGAGAAAACTTAATTTGTAATTCAAATTCGAGTGTGTGTACATAATATTTCAGAGGTTGGCGCTAACTAGTTTAAATAGTTAGACAAAGTAATATCTTTTAAAGAAAATCAATTAATCAAACATGTTTAATATCGTTAATTATTTAGAAATAAAATATAATTACTGAGATGTAAGAAATATTTTAATGCTTATTCTTTATTAATCTTGTAATCTTAATATCACATAATACTTAAATGTGCTTTCTATAAATAATTATAACACACTGCAAAAGATTTGCAAAATATCATAATATTTTTCCAAGATTTAATTTCAGTATTACATATTGTGTAAAACAAATTCTAAAGAAAATAATTTCGCTGAATTTAATATTTATTTTAAACCAGGTTTTATGAGCATGAAATTTCGTTTACAAATGTTGGAGAAAAAATTTGCAAATGAGTTAACAAAAACCTACCTATTTTAATCTTTAAATTTTATACCTTGTAATGAAAATACGAATTTTAAATTTTAAATATATTGATATATATTATCTTATTTAAATGTTTATTTGAACATAAATCAAAATAAAGATTTAAAATTAAACTTTTCCAATGTAAGCTTATTTGTTTGTAATTAAACATTGATGATGGCTGTCTTTAAGCTTTTCTCAGTCACTCGTATCATTTATTCGATATTTCATATTTTAAAATAGAATTCAAAATTACCTTAATTATTGTTCTAAATAAATCCGTACTCATTAAAATTCAATAAAGCTAAATAATATTATGCTGCAAAACAATATATATATATATATATATATATATATATATATATATATATATATATATATATATATATATATATATATTGTTACATACATACAAACATATACATACATATACATATACATATACATACATACATCAATATACATATACATACATACAAACATATATATATATATATATACATATATATGTTTGTATGTATGTATATGTATATTTTTTAAGTAAAATTTATGATAATTTAGATAATTTCTTAAATAACATTGTGAAATATTTTACTACTTTTGGAAATTATTTTTTCAAAAACTAACAACTGAGAAATGAAAAAATCTCATTTGAGACTTCTGTTTAAATTTACAAAAAATAATAAATTATTAAACATTATTTAAATTTATTTAAAAATTATTGGATAAGTTTTTGAAAAAATGCTAATTATCAAAACAGTATCTCTCGAAGACCAGTTTTTTTAAATCTAAATAAAGAAATTTTCTGAAAAAATTGGAATTGTAAATTTCTGAAAAATTTTTTATCTATAAATATTTTTTTGTATTATAAAATCTAAGTTTTAAACACCCAAAAGTACTTTTGAATATTTCCATGATTACGTTAAGCGGAAAATATTGTAACATTATTTTCCTATTATAGTTAGTTTTTATGACAACTAATTTGGAATTTGAATTCATTGGAATTTTAAAGTAAACATACTTTGCAGCAAAATATTATCCTATGTATAATTTTTAAATATAAAATAACTATAATTTTATTACATATAACATGCTATAAATATATAATTACATTTAATGAAAAATGATTATTATTATAAACAATTTTCTGATTTAATATATAAATCACATACACATTTTGTTAGAAGTAATAGCATTATTTTGAAATAAAATTTGTATCAAAAATGAATAATACAAATGCTCGTCTCTGAAATAATATAAAATCAGGAATTAATGTCAAATTAGTAAAGTATATTAGTTTAGGCTTGAAAATGTAAGAGCTTGTGAAGCATAAAAAGGAAATCTTTATTTAATTGTGTTCATTTAATGTTTATGTACCATTATATGGTAGACCATAACATTTATTTAATGACGCAATTTAGCTGAAGTAGCTATAATACCACAATAAAATAAAGCGTCTTGACAGAAAGGTTCACAAGATTAATGAATAAATGAAATAAAATAACTTTAAGATTAAAATACGTGTGTCTTCATATTTTCAAGTTATTAAAATAAATATTAATAAAAACAAATATTATTTAATTCCTAAATGCCTACATATTAATGTTTTCTAATAATTGGTTAATATGAAACATTTTAAAAAATGCATTTTAAATTTTATTAAATGTTGAAAAATTTACTAAAGCTTAGATGGATAAATTTTAAATATTTATTAACAGAAATTTTAAATTATTGGAAATTTAAAACATAGTCAAGCAAATGACTTATAGTTTTTTTTAAAAACTTTGTTTAATATTATAATTTTAATGAAAATGTATGACAAATTATTAAGCTAATTACATGCAGCTTTAAGCAATAATATAATTATTAAATAAAAAGTCTTAATGGCAAAAAATTAAAATTTTTCTGCATATAAATCCCTATTATATTAATATATAATAAAATATTAATATAAACTCAAGAAAGCAAAATTTTAAAGAAAAATGTACACAGTATTATTATTGAAGAAATAATTTCATTTTGGTTGTGTTATTAATATTAAAAATTGAGATTTGTGACAAAAAATCTTAAAACCTAGAGAAGTTTCTACTTCTTCAAAGATATTTCATTGCATAAAATGTGCCAAATTTTAAATTTTATATTCTCTAAATTTCTTACTATTGAATTTTAAAGATTCTTATGAGACGGAAGTCATGAATGTAACTAAGATATTAAATGTCCCTCTAACTCAGCAGATGTGATCAGACTGCCATTATAAAATTTAAAAGTGAACATTTAAAGTCTCAGTTTTACAGTAACAGGAAAAACATCTTTCCTATTTGCGAGACGTTGTCACAGAGAGCAAGTGACTCCTGATCATATCTTGGATTTTTTGGGAATTTTCAGACTAGATTTATATAGAAGCCCAATCATGGTTTTGGACTTTTGAGAGTAAATGAATTCATAGACCTGGTTAAGTTCTACTGAACCAGGGGATAAGTGACATCAACAACAGCAGATATTAAATATTAAACAATTGCATAAAAGTTTTAATTTAAAGAATTTGATATTAATTATATTGGAGAATAAAACATTATCCTAAAAATGTATTTCATGGGATGAAATGACACTCTTTTGTATAGCATTCAAGCACACAATGCATGTAGAAATGTCTTATGTTAGAGTAATTTCCATTTAAAAAAATTATATTGATGAAAAAGTTTTTAATTTAAATATTGGATTTAAGGATTTTAATCTGTTAGTTTTTGTAAAGTTTTACCCATAACAGGTCTTTCAAATTCAAAATAAACATGCCATAAATCTATAAATATACATTACTTTAAAAAAAGTTACTCCTATTTGAAATGATTTAAGAGAGAACGACAAAAGCGTAACATTTTTGAAAGATTCTTGGTGTAGAAGATTCAAGTTATTTATTTCTTCTAATATGTTGACAAAGTAGCTTAATTTCATTACAAATAACCCATCGTCAATGTTCTTGGAAATCGGTCTGTTTTCTTGCTCTTGGAAAATGGTGACTTCCTCAGTTGCTGTTAGCAAAATTATCTTTTCACCAATGGTATTAGATTTTTTACATCTGCGAATTTTATATTATATTTTTTAGGACGCAATTAAAGTTTTTTTTCATTCACAGGCAAATATTTTAAAAAATGATTTTTGCTTTTCTTATGATTTTAATTCATGAATTCTCTGGGTTTGTTGGTGTAATATTATAAGGCATTTTTAAATATTTATTAGATTTTATGCCATTTGCTATAAAAAATGATAATGGGAGCATATTCTGTCACTTCTGTCAATTGGTAAATTCAAAATTTAACTATTATTGAGAAAATGTCCTTGATTCTATTTTCGTAACCACGTTCATGTGTATACTTAATCATGCCTAACTATCATATATTACTCACTTAAGCACGTTTAAAAAGTTATCCTGATTTTGCATAAATACGCTGATATGAATATTTAATACGGAAAATTGCAATTAACACGAAAACATACATAGCATGCCCATTCTTGATAGATTCGATAGTGATAGAGGTATCGACTCAAGTAACACTGGCAGGAACTTAAGCTGGCTTTATCGAACATTCCTCTTTTCCCTACAATAAAACATTTGCTGAAATCTGCGCATATTAGAATATTCGAATCAAATCGGAACTTATGAGAAATTATGAGAATGTCCAACATGGTAGACGTAGCAGCAATAAAAAGAAAATACCAGATTCTTGTTTTGTCAATCTGAGAGTCTGTTTTGCCAATACATTTCCATATTTCTGGTAATTTGTAAGTTTTAGAACTTAGGTCCTAATAAAGGTTTTGTAACAAACTATTCAAAATATTATTATTATTATTACTGTATGAATTTTGTTGTATGCTAAAGGCGCGATGAAAATTATGATTGAAAAGTGAGCCACGAATACTGAAAGTTCGAGAAACGCTGAATTAACAAGTTGACAATAGAACAGAAGTAAAAACAAAGTGAAAAGTACAAGACAGGACATCCATTTTGGGTTAGTTTATATCGGCAATTTAATTTTTTTTCCTACGATTTCATTAATTAATAGAATTATAAATTAATAATAATATACTTTCTTTTCCAGAAGAAGAAGATAAATGAGGCTGAAAAACGTTGCAGTTGATTTTATATGCTTTCTTTTCCACTCCAGCAGATATTTTGAAATCTAAAAAAAACTGAATGTATAAGTAGAGATGTTTTTTACCACAAGCATGTACTCAAGTGAAATTCCAATTTCCTTTTCTCTTTATTTCTGTAAGCAAACTATTCATACTAATTCACCAAGGATTACTGTGTATATTTCACAAAATGAATCGAAACTCCTGTTTATTTTCAATTTTCCTATAGAAATTAAGGAGATAATTTCAACCGTGAGGATCTGGTGACGTCATATGCAAATATCTAATTTCTATATTTGTAAAAAATATATTTCCAATCTTAATATTAATGATCTGCTTAAGCCACAATTAAAGCTTTTCTTCAAATTTTTATTTTGTTTGTTTCTAGATGTGTTTGTCCTTGCTTAAGCTAAATTTAAGCAATTTGCACTGAATACGACTCTGCATAATCTAGATATTTCTCAGCAAATAATCATATTAATATTGATTCTATTGAAGTTATTTTAATAATTTTATTATACTAAAAATATTATTTTTTCATTTACAAATAATTATATGTCAATGAGTGGGGCCTTTCAACAGATTGTTACATAGTGAGGGGACAAACAAATGAATAGGAAGTTGACTGATTAAGAGTCTGTTTAAAATTAAAGTACTTCAAAAAATAATGCAATGTATTAAGTTAGAAACACCATATCAGAAAAATTATCAAATAGTTGTATTTGCATCTATTATAGATAACCTAAAACCACATAAAGTATCTACTAGTACAGATTACTGATGACATTATATAGAAACAGAAATACTCAAAAACAATCGTAATGGCTGACAGGAATCAATAAGATAAATGCTAACAGTTAACAGATAAGGGTAAAGAATAGGTATCGGATATGTGTTAACAAAGCTTCATCACTTGTTTGACGTGCGATTTCAACCACCCAGTTAAGTGTTGGATAATATATAATAAAACAAACAAATGAAGCCTAGATCTTAGCAGATGTAAAATAGATCAAACTGACCAAAGAAATAATCGTAATGAATCATTACAATACTTAAAATTCAAAGACAAACCTTAACCAAGTAATCTTTGTTATCTTTCAAAACAATCCTTGCCAGCTTACTTAATACCGAGAAATCTTGTGTTTTAATTTTCGAACATAAATATGTACACACGTTTCAATTCTAAAGTTATTAACATTGGAACAATAAACGTAGGAGGGAGTAATTTTGAATTTAATTTAAAGTTTCACCTAATAACATTTATGACACGGACGTATATGAAATTTTATAAAAGAAATATGCCGATTGTCAACCTAGTCAAACACCTTAATTAAAAGTTTACAATATATTATGTAAGCATTATCAAGAAAAGTTCATTTAAGTTTTTTAATTTACTTCACGCATCTTAAATAATGTTGGTTTGAACTCATATTAATACATTTTAAAATTGATATTATTAATATGAATACATTAAAATATGTGTATTTATATTGATGAATAAAATTTTTCTCATATGAAATTTCATTCGCTTTATGTTTCAATATTTTATAAATGGAAATTTAAAATTTCAATTTGGAATAATATTCAATATTGTATTTTAGTGTCAACGACCTTAAAACTTGGCAATAATTTGCAATAAGCAGACAATTTAGGAGAAGAAGAATTTAAAAAAGATATGACATTTAATTGGAAGATATAATATGCGAAAACTCGTTTATTAATTTTTTTGTTCGTGATATTTCTTATAATTTATTTTGTTGATAAATGTTGTTTAAAATTTCCAAACTAAAGCAGTCACATTCTAAAATTGATATCTTAAAAAAATTTGAAAATTTGTAAGAATAAATGGGAACCATTGTGATAATTTCTTTTTGTATCATGATTTCTTTT
Organism: Latrodectus elegans; assembly: GCA_030067965.1. NCBI lineage: Eukaryota > Metazoa > Arthropoda > Arachnida > Araneae > Theridiidae > Latrodectus > Latrodectus elegans. The sequence continues at coordinate 21,865,675 of CM057812.1, forward strand.
TGTATTTTTTGTATATATATATATATATATATATATATATATATATATATATATATATAAATATATATATATATATATATATATATATATATATATATATATATATATATATATATATATATACATTTAAAAAATTTAAAATCTAAAAAGATTGTGAAACATTGAATATTTGAACACTTTGAAAAAATATATTAAAATAAAAATCGAATTCTGTCAGATAAATTGAAAATATGGTTGTGTGAATGGTGTTTAAAATCACTTTTGGCTCTCAAATTAAATGCTATAAATGAAGGAAATAGAAAACTATATTCTTATCGTATAGAAATAGTTAACTGCCTTCCGAGATTTCATAATGTGAATGTAGATTTAATATTTCAAAAGCGTTATTGTGTAATATTATTTGATATTTTGCAAAAGTACTTATGCCTATTTTAATAAATAATGAATATATGTATATAAATAAACAAGTGCTCTAAGAAAAGTGATACATTGAATTGATTTAAATTTATAGGTCTCTAAATACATTTGAAACTTTCAAAATGTAAATTCTTTTTGTATAATATATTTTTATTTTATAAGAATAATATTGTATTTTAGTTATACTGTAATTATATAATATTTAAAATCATTAAATGGTATGCATTTGAGAATCCCTATGTACTTTAGGGCAATATAAGCATTTGTGTACCAAATATGTATTAATAATATCGAGGGTTTATTATAAAAAAGTAATAATGCATTTTAAGCGGTTGACTAGAATAAAAAATAACATTTTGGATTAAACATAAAAGGTTCTAAAATATATAGTGCATTCGAAAGCAAAATACTTCTTTAAATCAGATATTTTAATTCTAAATCAATATCTTTTTAGTTCTTATAATAAACGGGAAAAAAACATTCCTTCATTTTTAAAACATTTTATTTCACAAAAATTCACATCATTCAACATCAAATAAAATGTACTTTCGTGCCCTTAAAATATTAATTACAATTTAATCATTGTTAAATAATCTCTTTTAATGAAATTTCTACAAACATCATCAAATGAATTACATTCAATTTAATTGACTGAGATTTTAACAGAAACTTTTAAGACCAGGCGCTTTAAACTAGCGTTCTTGTCTGATAAATAGTCTTTGGTAACACAGATTTACTGTAATTCTCTTATCTGGGTACCTAAATTGAGAACTTGAAACGATTAATCTTGATAAACTTCTACTGGTCAAACTGCAGGCGAAAATTTCAAGAACTCAATAATCATCTATTTCTGCTAGTGATTATTTTAGCAGCTCTTTTGGTAAAATTGTTTCAGAAAATTCTAGGAGAGAAAAGTACTGGAATAAATCATAAATTATAAATTATTTTCCTTGATGGATCTGATTTTTATTTTGCTAATGAAACTGTGGTGCAAAATAAGTTGAAGAGATTAACATTTTCTTTCGCTTAAATATATATTTTAAAATAAAAATGAAAATATTTATTTTACTCATATTTTTAGAGTATATAGTACAATTATAGTTATATAAATTACAGTATATATTAGTTTTCCTAAAAAGATAAACTAATATCATGTGTAAAAATTAAATATCTTGTATTCAAAACTATATATTATTAGATTATATTTTATAATAATTTCAAAAATTTATTTTCAATTCTGTGATTAAAATAATTTTATAAATTTTTCTTTTATTCTAATTTAATTTTGAAGCTTTAGAAATAGCTTTTAATATTTTTTTATTTCCAATGGCACAGATAAAAGGACAATTACAGCAAAAATACAAATAAGAAGAAAATGAAAAATAAAATATCTGTAACAATAGTCTATGTATCTAAAAGACCCCTGACTAACGGTCCGCAATTGAGCGTTTCGATAACGCCTTACAATGCAATCGATGGCCATGACCCATGTCCCGCTCCAGATGACAGAGGTTGCAGATAGGACTTGAAACTATACGAAGACGGTACAGGTGTTTAAGAAGGCACTCATGACCAGTGGCGAGCCTAAACTCAGCCACCATTTTCTGTCTGGGCCATTTTGAGACAGTAAAAAATCTGTCTTTCCAAGACTTTTGCTCTGATCGAGATTCGAGAATCTTTTTGAATCTTTCAGACAGTATATTTTAAATACAAGTTTTTTTATTCAAAAAGATACACTAGAAAAAGATATTTGTAAAGTTTGCCCTCCTCTTTGCCAGTGTATCCGCAATTTCATTGCCTTGGATTTCACTGTGTCCGGGGATCCTTTGAAGAACAATGTCTTTCTCATTGGAAGACAAACTCTAAAGTAGGCTTCAACATTCCTGGAAAAGAGAGGATACAGAGTTTGAAGTAGGCATCAAGGATTGCAATGCGGCCCGGGAGTCACTAAATAAAACTGCCTTGGAGAACCCATTAAGGTGGCAAGTCATCTGAGAAAGAGCAATCCTGATGGCAAGCAGTTCCCCATCAAATGTGGATGCAAATGTGCCAGCTGGATTTGCAATTGAAAAAAGAGACAATAGACCCCTGCTCCAGCGTTGGATCCTTCCCGCAAACGGGAGCCGCCAGTATAAATTCTCAGCAAGTCTGGCTCACGATAATGAGTGTTTATGGTCTCCTAAGCGAGAATCCTTAGGATATCCGTATCTGTGACTTTCTTGAAAATTCTCCCCGATAGATCAAGGCACACACTAAAATTAGAAGATTCGATTGGGCAAGGTGGGAGAGGCAGAAGCTCCGGTTCACGCCACAACTCAATATCCCTCTTTATCCGGAGGACTCCCTGAATGAAACTCCAAAGTGTTTTAAGGTTCCTTTCGAGATTAAGAGCAATATCATGAGCATACCAGAGCTCTAGGGCTCCTGGGATACGTCCAATTTTCTCCCATAACAAAAGTGCCTTTTCCTGTGTAATCGATTTGATGGATCTGAGACCTGTATACAGATACAATACATCCACCGGAATAGTTTTAACAGCCCCAGTGATGAGTCGGAGCACTTGTTTAAAAATCAATTCCAATCATATTGCGTACAGACGTAGTAATAAGGGGCTTACAACAATAAGTCAACATTGGAAGAATAAAGAATCTAAAACTCAATAGAAGATTCTGCGAAGAGCAACCCCATTTTCACCCTCCAAGTAGTTTTAACATTGTCAACCTATTTCCGACGCGTCTATTGATAATCTCAATGAATCGACACCAGGATAGCTTTCTGTCAGACGACACTCTCAAATAGGTGCAACATTCTGCCAGACGCACTTTAAGACTCTTATAGGTTAGTTCCACTTGAATAGGTAGGTGAGAGAGAGAAAAGGACACTAAGACAGTCTTCTCAACATTAACCATCATGTTATTTGAGTTGCACCAGTTCTCCAAAATACTCAGAGCATGACTGAGTCTCTTTTTGTTTCGTAGTTCGGCAACTTTCTTTGGGGAATTTGTAAAAATGACCAGATTATCAGCATATAATAAGCATCTTATGCCAGGTATAGATCTAAGCATAAGGACAAGGTCATTGATGAAAATGTTGAAAAGACTGCAGATTGAAATGGCTCCCTGAGGAAGTGCAGTCTTAAGAAGCTTCCATTTCGAGAGAGAAGATCCGTATCTTACTCTACACATCCTTTGACTTTGAAAGCACTTAAAAATGTCGAGCAAGTTGTGGGTGATCCCAAGCTCGGATAGACATTTGGGGTGCGACGTAGATCTACCGCCTCGTGGTGCACTCTGGAAACACATTGTGACTAAGAGATCTACGGTTTTAGGCATTTTTAGATTGCCCTTACCTCCTGAGACAGAGCTTTTAATAAAAATAGTACAAAAGTATTTATCTTATAAATACTGGAACCAGAATAACTGTAATATTTATGATTCTAAATAAATTTTAAATTTTTAATATAAATTTAGAAATAAATACATTGAAGTTATTTAATTTTTGTTATATAATTATTTATATATAATATATAGTAAAACTACATTCCAAAGGTTTGAACTACATTTTATTTATATTTTTAAACCATTTGAAATGTAATTTTTTACATTATTTATTTCGTAACATTTTATATTTCATGGATATAATTATTCATATACATGCGATTATAACTACAAGTATCTCTGCTGATTCAAAGCATTGAATTTTCGTACTTCATGCTTAAGGTATGAGTAATGAAAGATTGCGTTTAAAAGTATTTGTATCATAGAAAATAAATAAATTTAAGAACATATATTTATACATTTAAAATAAATTTTCTATGGAAGTTTTACTAAATGTGAGTTATTTACATTATTATTTTTCTATATCTGTAAATAAATGTGAAAATTTGTATTTTAATGTTATATCTATGATTTATAAAACAATAATTTTATCACCAAAGTTCAAAACTTTTTTTAAAGCTTCATTGTAACTCTGTTTAAGATATTTTGCTTATATCAACTACTTTTAACACATCTCATACATACATTTAACATATTTCACACATCTTATTACTCACATTGAATCTCAAACTCTGATATTCGTTAAAGTATATTATATGAAATTAATTTTTAATACTAAAAAATATATACTCCTAATTTTGAAACAAATAGTAAAGTATTCCATTATAGAAACGGCGAAGTCACAGAAAAGACACTTTCTCCTTATGTAAGCTAATCATTATGTTTGAGATGAAATTTCCCAAATATAATTATTATAAATTTATAGAGTATTTTTTGAAAAGTAAATTTTCTAGCTATTTTTAGTACAAAATTTGCTACCCCGAATTGAAGAAATGAATCAGATTATCTTTCTAAAGCAAAGCATATATTTTGCATATACTTTTCTCATTGTATATTTATGGTAAATATATGAAGTAAAATTGTGTGTTTTACATTGCGAAAACGTCATAGTGTCCTTAAAAAGTTGAAAAAAAACTACTTTTTCATAACACGTAATATTTTGAAAAAATTATATTATTTTAATGAAACATTTCATATTTTCAACACTAAAATTCTCTTTATGTACAATAATATCCTAAACTTTCAAGAATTTATCTTACGCTAGTGTTTCAGAAATAAAAAGCAATTTGTTTAACACAGAAAGAAGGCTAAAATTAATTTTGATCTTAATTTACATGAAATATAAAAATAAATACATTTAAAGAAAACATATATTTCTTAGATACGTATGTTATTGTTTGTTAAACAAATTCAATGATATATTTACATGTGTTTCAAGCTTCGAAAATAATTAAAAAAATTCACAATATTTTTTTATATTCAAATAATCATATATTGATAATTTTCATTTTCAAATTTTATATATATATATATATACATACACACACACATATATATACATATATATATATATATATATATATATATATATATATATAATATATATATATATATATATATATATATATATATATTTGTGTGTGTGTGTGTGTGTGTGTGTGTAGCTTCTCAGACATTCCTCGGACAGTTTAATATAGTATGGAATATTCACTGATCCCTAAGTCCTCGTAATTTTGAAACACGGTCACTTAAGGAGGTTACACGTGAAATTACCCCCTTTATTTCATACCAACTGACTTCAGATTATCATGGACCTATCCCAAACTTTCAGAGCTTCAGAAAAATTCTGAAGGAGCACGTGGTGGCCTTCCCAATAGCTATCTGATGAAAGTAATGTATTATTGTATTCATTTTCTTCACTATCTGTATTGATGAGATCTGAAATTGAACTTAAGAAAGCGTTGACAGTATCAGTACTCATTGTAGAGATTCTAAAAGTTATGAATTCAACATTGATATTCATTGTTTCAGATTACATTGATAAATTCACATTACATTTTCCCATCGGCGGTTTGCTTATGTCATTTGTCATTTTTATCAAATTTTTGGGTGTAAATTTAAGTTTAAATATTTAAATATTATATTATCAGGTACTACTCAGGATATTCATGGATGTATTACGTATATATATATACATTACGTATATATATATATATATATATATATATGTATATATATATGTATGTATATATGCAATTCATTAGTTAATGTCTTAATGATATTTCATTTTGAAAAGCAGTACTACATATTTTATCTAGATAATTTACTTAGTTTATCACATGAACATATTAACATTACTTGTGTAACACAAATAAGTATGTTATTGTAGCACCAGCATTCATTACTGTATGCTGGTGCTACAATTACCTGTCTCTGCCAGTATTCAAGAAAGTAAATTCTAAAATAGTAAATGAGTAAGTAAATATTCATCAACATGATAATTGGATAAACTCTGTATACGTCGCAAAAATTTCATTTTTTATTTATTACGAAATTCAGTATATAGAAGTAATTTCATAAATCTGAGTTTTTTGGAATTCAGTAAAATCTTTGGCAGTATCTGTAAGAAGATGAATAATATCATTCACCACAGATATGGAACACCATTTTAAACTTGGAAAATCATTGTATGGTATTTTAAATTAGTAGTAATAACAGCATTTATAATGAAAAACAGATATAGGAATTTTATATTAGAGAAAAATGATATTATAAAAAACCACAAGCGTATTATAATTTTTATTCCTAATTTAATAATTGTCTTTATCATAATCCGAATTTCGCTTTTGAGATAAGTGTAGAAATGTGTGATGCATTTAAAGAATTTCACGGAAGATTACATAATTAAGCTTCACATTTCTTTGAAAATTTTTCAGAATATTAGATAAATTATTAATAAGATGTATGTGAGTATTACTTTGAATAGTTACACTGACTACTATTATAATACTTATTACAACTACAATAATTAAGGTACAAGTGTAACACAGCATTTTATACAGAGATCAAGGCTTAAGAAGGGAGAGCGAATCTAAGTAAATAATTTGCGATCTAGTTAGTACAATAGGCGGCGGTTGTATGGGGGACCAACTGGACCACATTTTCTCACTATGAAGAGCAGCAGAAAAATGAATGATTTTTGACAAAATATACTGTTTCTCCGCGAGCTCTATTTCTAGAAATAGAACCTCGTTCAACGCAACAGTGCCATAATTTTTGCATAAGCATGGAATTCCATCGCGACAATCAATCGCTTTAAATTCTCTTGTCTCTATATCACAAAAACGTTTTTATTAATTAGCGTTTTTAAAAGTGAAATCAGCGTTAAATCCAGACTAAGGATTTTTAGGATTGCATGTTTTCAGACGAAACTCAGTTGTGTTTACAAAATTATAAGCATCACTTTTATACTTGGAGGCATTGACATTTACGGAATAAATAGTATGGAGTATCCTTAAAAATATGTTTGTTTTAAAATATTTTCTACATGACCGTACTATGTATAAATTCCATTGATTTAAATTGCTTTATCCTATTGATTCTGCTTTTTATTCATTCCCAATGAAACGCTTAATTTTGGCAGGATTTTACTAGATTCTTTCTGGTATTTTGGCAGTTGCCTCTCTAACCGACATATTTATCAGAATTAATGCCAATAAAAGCTTTAATCAGTGATTATTGATAATTACTCGCTAACATGCACCAATCAATTCGGTAATTTATTGCTGCATGCACATCTATGCTTTTATATGGCATAAAATGCTTTATCGAATCAATACACTGCCGTGTAAAATATCGTTATTGCTGACTGAGATGGTTATTCTGGGTACTGATTTCTTAGCATCTGCGCTTTCAAACGTTCTCAAAACTGAATACCTTGTTATTCTTGGTTTAATAATAGTTTACTATTAGGTTGTTTATTAATTAGTTTGATATAATTTCATTTAGTTTAAATATCTGTTTGTCAATTTCATTTCTATGTAGTACTTCAATTATGTGGTGAGTAGTGTATGATATTAATGTGCATTTATTTGTCAAAATATATATCATTGGTTCAGGAATTTATAAAATTTATCAATTTAGTACTTTTATTTCAAAGTCTCAAAAATATCCTTAGAAGATTGATTCATTCATATACTAAATCCACTATCATAAATTCAAGTTATTTAACAGTCTATGTAATTTAGCTTTTCAGTATCAAAATGCAATTAATATATAAGAGTGAGATATGATGAAAAGTATTAAGTCCTCTCTTGGAAGAAAAATATAACTAAGCAAAATCAGTAAAATCCAAAAAGACGCCACACCCTTGGCAAAAAACTGAAAAAAAAAACAAAACAAAAACTCCAAGCCAGAACAAAATTCCAGAAATAGTTGGGCTTACCATATCTGGTGTAGCAAAGTAGGGCTATCAGGATTGGAGCAAGCGACGGTTATTGCCAATTAAAATCCTTTGTGCAAAGGGTGTGGGTTCTGTTAGGATCCATGAAAAATGCATTCTGAAGGTATTTAAAATACCTATAAAAATACATTTTAAAAATTTACAGATATTTCTAAACTCTTAAAATGCAAAAAAACAAGATTTTTATAGTTATTTAATTATTTTGGTATGTGATGAATTGATGTTTTGTAATTAAATATTAGAATGAACAAATGCTTTGAAAATACTATTTTTTTTTTTTTTGAATTTGTTATGAAAATATATTAGACTAGTATAAAAAAAAGTATTAAAAATTCTACTTAACATTTTTTTAATAATATGAATACTTTTTCACAAACATGTAATTAATTTTGAAATCATAAAATTTATTGAAAAAGCTTTTTTGAAAGTTTGTTTTTTTGTATACTTTATTAACATTCTTGGGAACTATTACATCTTAATATTTGATATGACATTAATTTTGAAGCACTTTAAAGTAACAGAAATATTTGAATACATTATCCATTTACTTATATTTATCATTTTGAAAATTGCGAAGTATTTCAGAGTAATTAAATCGTTTGAAAAATATCTGCTAATATTCAGTAAGTTCATATGAAGTACTTAAAAATATTTTAGTACATTTGAAAATGTGAAATACACGCAGTGTTAATTTCTAAGCATTTGGTACTAGAGCGCTATGTAACTTAAAGCATGTAGAATTGACTACAATTAGAGATACATCTCTCTAATTCAGATAAGTAATTGAATTGTTTTACTAGTTAATTCTTACTAGATTATTTGAACCGTTTGTCTTCTAACCAAGTAATTAGCATTTGGTGATTACGCTTGTCATCTGCAGTACGATCACGCCTGGGTACAAAGTTTAAGCTTCTTCCAATGTTTTACGACAGAGAATAACGACTCTCTCAGTACGTCAACAGACTAACATCGGTGTGAATGTAGTGTATAAGATGCAATTAAGATATAAATATTCAACCTAATTTTTGTATTTATATTGACCATTCACCTTTACTTACATCATTGAAATAATAACTCTTTTAAAGTTTTATATTTTGAAGTAACATATCACTTTTAATAAGCTATGATTTTACTTTTTTCCATTCATTGTATTATAGCAGTCTGAGAATAATTAAACCATTAACCATTGAACATACATTTAAAACTTCTTTCCTTTTATTTACTGCTATTTTTAGGAGTCAAATGTCTTATTGGTCTTCTTAATTTTGACCAAACTGAGGACTGATAATAATAATAAGAAGAAATATTGTTTTAAAATTGTGCTCCTTTGAATATTCTATTTATTTGAAATGTGCATGGAAATATGAGCTCCGAACTCACTTCCATTGTACCTTAACAATGGAAGAAAATTCAAGAATTTTTAAAATGCTGTGAATGGAGTACGTTTTTCTTCAATATTTAGATAACAATCTAAAATAATGTTACGTGGGAGGAAGATAAGGCCTTGTTTTCTTTTCAAATTCTAGTTTGGTAGTAACAAGACTCCTTTATGCATCATCATTCATTCATGAAAAAGTTTCCATAAAGAAATAAATTACGAAAAAAAAACTGTATGGTATATTAATTTTTTTCTTACATTCACTAAAGCATATGTAACAAAACCAAAATGGATATTTTTTAATGTGAAATACTTAAAAAAAAAAAGGTTACGTAAAAGAATTCTTCTCTTTTCAATTTGTTAAAGGAAATGATTGTAAAGAATTGCAATTTTTCTATCCATAACGTCACATAAAATATTAAATAAAAGCGAATTAAAAATAAATAAGTGCTTTAAAATAATTTTAAAATATAATATTGTAGTGGTGATTATTTTTCACGCTTTTATTACACAAGATAGATTAAAATTTTTAAATATTATGAAAAATTAATATTTAAGAAACTAACAGTAGTTTATATTTCAATCCCCGTAATTTGTAAATTATATTAAAAAATATTTTTACATAACATTGAATCTAAAGTAATTAACTAGATTTAAATACTTTATTAAAAAATTGACATTTTCTAATCCAATTTGTAGACAAGATTCGAATAATATTTTGTTGTATGGAAAGGAACTAAAACAAAATCAAATATATGAAAACAGTATTTTATAGATAAGACATCTTGTAAATTAACAATTTCTCTTAACTTGCAAAATATTTACAGTTGAAAATTGTAAACATTTCAACTGGTGGATTTTCTTCAATCGGAAAATCAATAAGAATTACAATTGTAAAATGCTATACGTATTCAGAAATTAAAGTCATGCAAAATATTTTAATTCATGTTTTAAATTTAGATCAGTTTCTCTAAATTATAATGTACATAGAAGAAAATTTTAAGAAATATTATATTTTTGAACCAGGAATAATATTACTGTTAATTAGCTTGAAAGATTACAATAATTAAAAACACTGCAGTATTTATTTTGAAAAAAATGTACTTAAATGTTATTTAAAAAACAAGAAAAGTGAACAAATTTAAACAATCATGAACAGAAACATAAACAGAGCATAGAACATATATCAAACATATATCCATTAAATGTAAGCAATAAGTACCCAAAATATTTATTGTAGAAGGCATGTGTTAACAATAATTATAAAAACATAAGAAACAAAAAATATCAGAAAGCTTCAACTATTTTTGAATAATTTCACTACTTTTGAAATATATATAATTATTAAATAACAGGTAAAAACAGGAATAAAATGTTATCTACTTTCAAGCAGTGATTGAAATCATAGAATTTTGAAATCAATCATAGAATCAAAAAAGTCGTTTTAAATTTAACTTTAAAAATGCTTTCTTGTCAAAAATGTTTCATTTAATATTTAATTTCTGCGGAAGGATCATTGGCATTTGTTGCTGCCTAAATGACACTTTTATAAATCATTGTATTCACATTTTTCGTAGTATAAAGCTTTTATTATTTATTAGAGTTTATAATAAAAAACACCTTGAGTCCGTGTATAGTTATGAAAATATGTGAGTTTTCTGTTACTTAAAACGTTACTTTGGTATGAAGAAATAAGTCTATAATTCTTTGTCTGTCCAAGGAATGTATATGTATGTATATATGTATGTATTTATGTATGTATATGTATAAATTAAAAATTATTATTGTTTTTGTTCTCGTGTGCCAGCTAGGCTGGCAAATCGGGGTGCGTTGCTTTACTTTTATAACTGAACCGTATTTGGTGTGGATTTAGACTTCTTCAGTACACACACATGCCATAGGGACTCGTTTATAAGTTAGGCAACCAATCACACCTCATTCACTCACAAGGAAAGGACAAAGACATATTGAGAGAAAGTACATCCATGCCTGAACCGGGATTCTAACCCAGTATCTCCGTATCAGTAGTCAGGCACGCTGACCCCACTAGACAAGTTGCCCGGTAGAAGTTATTATTAATATATATATTAATAACATATTCTCTCTCTCTCTCTCTCTGCCTGGAGCACGGTATTCAGTTTACCTTGATAATTAATGCATATTTTTGTTTTGTTATTTAGAGCTAGAGAATAAGTCACATAAACTCATGATATATGATTCTCTATAGATTTTTTTTAGTTTGAATTGATTGAAATGCGAAAAATACAATAAACTCAATTTATAAAGTATTAAAAAGACATCCTTTCCGCAATTCATTTTCATTTTATTACAAAATATCCCTAAAATTTGCCCCATAGTTCAAAATATTTTCATCAAATACATTTACTTAAAAACTCACTTCTCACTAAACATGTTTAAAAAATAAGTTAGAATTTTTTAATGGAATTAATTTTATATTAAAAAACCACTATATTTTAAATTTATATTTCTCAGAAATTTCAACAAATCGATTGAAACTAATAATTTATTTCATTTGAACAGTTTTTTTATTAGGTTTCCAAGTTTATAAATTAGAATAAATCAAATCTTTCTTCTATGAAACATTTATTTTAAATTATTTTCCTGTTTTATGAAATTATTTTGTATTGAATTTAAGGAAGTTCTAAGTATTTTAAAGTTTTATTGAATGATTGAATAAAATTATTCATTCAATCAACAAAATAGGAGTCAATACTTCAAGCAATAAAATTTCATTTATCTCATACATGATTCATTTTTAGTTATAAATTTAATGAGATTGGAATTAAAATCCGTAAAATATAAAACAATTTTCTTGAAAATGAATCATTTCTCAAAAACGTTTATAAGAAATTTCTTGAGAATATGTTTTGTATCTTACTTAATATTACTCAAATATTTTATGAGAAAATTTGAAACTAATAATAAATTGAATTCGTTAACAGTAAACCTAATTTCGTAAGTGAATACCAAAAATTTTTTAATAATGAAATATGCTTTCTTTCTCTTATTTAAGTAAACAATGAAATTGTTTGATGATTAAAAAATAAAAATTGTTTTTTAAGTAGAATTTTATATTTTATAAATATTTGCATTAGCATTTGATAGTGTTCATCTGTTTTGAAGCAACATTTTTTTCATAATTTTATTTTTAGCAAATTTAGTGAACTGTAATCAGTACAAAATTGTGAGAAGAGTGTTCGTTTCGATAACATATTTTAAGTTCGAAAATGATTTATAGAATTGAGTGGCTATACTGTATATTAAGTTTTTATATTACACTACTGGCCATTAAAATTGCTAGACCAGGAAGAAATGCAGATAACAAAATGATATTTATTGGACAAATATATTATACTAGAAATATATAACAAGTGATTAAAATTTCAAAAAATTTGGCTGGATAGATCCTGAGAAATCAGTACCCAGAACAACCACCTCTGATGGTAATAACAGCAGTTATAAGCCTGGGCATTGAGTCAAACAGAGATTGGATTGCATGTACAGGTACAGAATCCCATGCCGCTTCAACACGATGCCACAGTTCATCAACCGTAGTGACTGGCGTTTGGTGACGAGCCAGTCGTTCGAAAACCATTGACCAGGCGTTTTCTATTGGTGAAAGACCTGGAGAATGTGCTGGCCAGAGCCACGGGTCGTAACATACCAGAAATGTAACGTGCACTGTTCAAAGCACCGTCAATGCGAGCAAGAGGTGATCGAGACGTATAACCAATGGCACCCCATACTATCACGCCAGGTGATGGGACAGTATGACAATGACGAATGCACGCTGCCAGTGTGCGTTCACCACGATGCCGCCAAACACGGATGCGGCCATCATGATGCTGTACACAGAACCTGGATTCATCTGAAAAGATGACGTTTCGCCATTCGTGCGCCCAAGTTCGTCGTTGATCACACCATTGAAGGCGATCTTGTCTATGAAGCAGCGTCAAGGGAAGCCGCAGCCATGGTCTCCGAGCTGAGAGTCCATGCTGCTGCAAACGTCGTCGAACTGTTCGTGCAGACACTTGTTGTCTTCCAAACGACCCCGTTTCTTGACTCATGGCTCTTGACCTGGTTGTACGATCCATTACGGCCATGCGGATATTATGCCTGTCTTCTCGGCTGCTAGTGATAGGTGGCCGTTGAGATCCCGCATGGCGTTCCGTATTATCGTCCTGAACCCATCGATTCCATATTCTGCTAACAGTCATTGGATCTCGACCGACGTGAGCAGCAATACTGCGATAAGATAAACCGCAATCCCGGTACGCTACAATTCGACCTTTATCAAAGTCAGAAACGTGCTGGTATGCATTTCTCCTTCTTACACATGACATCATAACAACTTTTTACCAGGCAACAACGTTCAAATGCAATTTGTATATGAAGAACCGGCTGAACAATTTCCTCATTTAAACACAATGTAGGTGTCGCTATTGGCGCCTGCTTTGTCTGAATGCGCTGTAAAGCTAATCATTTGCATATCACAGCACCTTCTTCCTTTCGTATAAATTTCACGCCTGTAGCATGTCGCCTTCTTGGTCTAGCAATTTTAATGGCCAGTAGTGTAATTCATTCTTCAATTTAGGTATTTATCTAACACTGTTGATTCTAGAGATGTCTTCTTAATGTGCTAATTTTCGTTAATCATGAGCTCAAAAGGTTTCGCAGTAAAGTAATATTTGTCTAAAATGGTTTTTTATTAAAAAAAATAAACATGTTGACCATTACATTAAAAATTTCTTTTTACTAATTCGAGTTAAGTTATTTATAAATCCACATAGAGTTATAATTAATGAGATGTTTTTCCTTATATGATGTTCTTTTCAAAGTAGTCTTAATCATTAAAATTTTTCTGCAAGTTTAATGGGAAATATTCTTTTAAATCAATCATTGTTTCCAGTTTATAATTTATAAAATTATAATTAGATTCAAGTATTTAGAAGAAGAAAGCATTTATTTAGTTTAAATAGATATGAAATACATTCTGACAGGTTTTCTGATTAAAAGAAAATAATAGTAATGAAAATTTAAATTTAATAAAACCTGTACTTTGGAAAAATACTGAGAAATTTCAACACACCTTTACCGAAACTGTTACATTAAAAGAAATGTACTGAAACAATCCCCAAAACTAGCTTTCATGTTACTAGGATCAATAGTTTTACAGCAGACTTATCATTGTAGAAACAAATTTCTCTTGAAATCTGAAAAATCTCTTGTCACATTAGCATCAGGATTCTTTGTACAATTTAATGAATTTTGTTAGACTCAATTCTTTTTGTTAGGTAATCTTGTAAGAAAATGAACCTTGATGAAATGATAGTTTTTTCACATTCACAATAATATCTTTGGACACATATGAGGAAAACTTTTAATAGCAGTACTAGAAACAGCATAAATACTTAAAATATTACACTTTAATGAAAACGGCAGTATTAAACATATCTTTCATAAAAAAATATTTGATTTATGTTTTGAACAAACGATCATTCCCACCCACCACAGTGATTACAGAAGCAAATGAAATAAAACACTATATGTCGCTTGCAGTTATCGCACAACATGCAAAAGGTAATATTGACATTTTCATAAAAAGTAATTTAAATATAGCCCGTAATATTTAAAAAGTAATTTAAATATTACTCATGACAAAATAAATCTTGAAGTTTGTATGTATGTGGTATAAATGTTCCAAGCAATCGTCCACTCTATTTTCTAAACTAAACAATATTTCATTGATGATTTGGCTAACTATTTAAATAAATTTGCCTTATAAGATGAATATTAATTTTTATATTTCTAAAATTGTTTAAAGTAAATAATTGTTTCATTAAATAAAATACTTTATTTAATA
Source organism: Latrodectus elegans (assembly GCA_030067965.1). Lineage (NCBI taxonomy): Eukaryota > Metazoa > Arthropoda > Arachnida > Araneae > Theridiidae > Latrodectus > Latrodectus elegans. The sequence continues at coordinate 21,881,154 of CM057812.1, forward strand.
AGAAAATTTATTAAGCAACTTATATATGGATAAAATATTCTAAATGCAAATATACATTCTTTGAAAAATTTTATAACATTTAAAAAATGCTTTAAAAAAGTTCTCTGCTTCTAAAATGAACAGCAATTTTTGATAATGCTGTCATTAAAATATTAAAATAATAAAAAAAAACTAAAAAAAATACCTTGACGAGATATTATAGAAAGTAATATTTGTATTTATTGAGTAATAAACTAATCATACTTACAACTGCTAATAAGCCATGATTGTTAATACGGTTTTTGAAATGTTCATGAGTGATATAATTACACTTATTTAAAGAAATTTTTTGTCTGAAAATACACCATAATTGAAAAAATTAGAATTTAATTCAGAAGTTAATATCAAAATTAAATGTGTAATAATTATAATGCGTAATTAGCTCACAATTTATTATCTAAACTACAGTATTCTGAAACACATTTGTTATTCTAAAATAATTGAATAAAAATTTTTCAAGATGAAACTTAAAAATATACTCCAAAGTACCTGGGAATAAATCTTTAATTAAAGTTGTGATCATATAAAAGTACGTAATATAGCAATTTCAATTTCTTTTCGAAATAAAATAATGTTTTACCGATAATTTGATTTGTCATTTAAAATATTTTAAAATGTATTAGAAATGATTAAGTGTCTAATAATGCACAGCATTTTTTACGAAATTAAGTATTACATTGAAATATATAAAATATATTTATTAAAAATTTTGAATTCATCATAAACAATAAAATATTTTTAAATTTTATATGTCTTTTCAGATTAACATGAAACTAAATAAATAATTTCGTGATTACACAGACTAAAATATTTTTTGTAATTATTTTGAGCAAAATTAAAAATAATATTCAAATACGGAATTACAGAGCAATTTTTAAAGAGTTATAATTTATGATATTAAATACGGGTTTTGAAATATTTTAGAAAAGTATTTTTTATTTATTTCAGAAAGTTATTTTTGAAAAACATAAATAGTTTTTGTAATTAATATTTCGTAAATATTATGATATTAGGTAAAAAACCAATATTTCGTATTTATTAAAAACTTTTGTAAATGAAAAAAAAATAATGACTTAGTGCCCTTAAAATAAAACTTAAATACATAAATTTATGCTTAAGAGAATTGCTTAAATCAATGCTTAAAAAACTGTTTGGGATGAAATTTTGTTTTTTTAAGATTATATACTTGAATTGTATTAAAAAATTAATTTACTTTAGGACCTGCTAAAATATATTATCTGTGTCATTTTGTGATAATAATTTATAGAGAGAAGAAAGACAATATAAGCTTTAACAGTGGTAGTAAAAAAGACGATGTAAATTTGAAGGCGCTTTTTTTAGAGTACATATATTTTTAATTATCTGAAATATATATATTTTCTAAATTAATAAAATTATTTTAATTTTTACGTCATTATTTAAAATATAGAATTTGTTATAGTTGTGCATATAATTTGAATTTTACTAAGTTCATAAGGAATTTAATTAATATCTACACTTTTTGAGGAATGAAATATTTATTAAAATTTCATTTGTTAGAATCATGTGAATTCTCCTACAGTTTATTTGCTTAAATAGTTTAATATGTATTCATTTACTGTAAAATTTATAAAATAGTGTTTTCTCTTTATTATTTCTCTCTTTTTTAATGCAGTATTCTTATATCATTTTCAAATAAGATACAACTCTATATACATAAGAATGAAATAGTTATTATACACGTAAAAAATATATTAAATTTTGTGTGAAAATATGACAAATATTTAAATAAATTTCAAAATTAAAATAAAAATGTGCTTCCGTTTTGTTCCCGATGCTGATATTTCTGCTACAACTAAGAAGAAATTAATTATCACTCCATCAGACCTTACAAATTTACTAAGTTGAAGCCTAAAAAATAAGATATCAAATAGTTTCTTATGACAAATAAATAAATTAAAAATTAACCCTTTATGTAATATTTATTACTTAGAAATATTCAAATATTTACATTTTAAAACGACAAAGTGAGTTTCTCTTGAAATAAATTTGCATAGCTATTCACTCTCTCACCATAACACACAATTGATATATCGTTAATAATTATAAGTTTTGTAGGAATGCTTTCGGTAAGAGAGCTTACATAGCTTTAAATATTGCATAACAGATTTAAAAGTATAAAAACTATTTCAGTTTATTTTAAATATTTTAGAAATCTCGTATAATCATTTTTTTACATTTAACATATACTTCTTTCCAACAAAATAAATGTTGAATTTATTTAAAAAGATTATTCTATATAATTTTGTCTTGGTTAAAATTTGCATGGATAATTTTAAATTAAAAGAAACTTGAAAAGTTTATAATTTAATAATAACATTCTTGAACGAAACTGATTTTTGCTATTACTTGCCATTAGGCAAAACTAAGGCAAAGTAAAACAATACTTTCCTTTTCCCTACACATTTACTAACGATCTTTTCCAAGGAACCTGCTTAAATTCAATAGAAAAGCACAGCAATTGAAGCAACATAATAGCTTCAAGGTATTTATAATGAAAGAAAACGTAACATTAGCTAAGATTACATCGAAGATAACTCCTGTGTTTACTTTATGGAACAATAGAAGAGTTTCATTTATGAAATCAAATTATGCAAATGAAGAACAGAAATTGCATAATAAAGGAATTCGATAAACAAATGAATAAATGGCCGTATTAGATAAACAGAATATCTATATAAGAATTCTTATTTATACTTAAGAAACATTATGAGAAAGAAGTATATATAACTAGAAATTTTTACTATTTTCTTTAATAAGTTTCATTTTATTGGTCAAAAGTTTAACTGCAAAATGTAATTAACTTAAATATGTATTAGTAAGTAAGACATAACATTACTCATATAGTGTGGCATATCAATAATTTTTTAGATATTTTTAGCATTACTTATTCGGAGTGAGTATTGATTATTCTGAGTAGAACAATTTTCTCATATTCATTTGCTGATCTGTAATCGTTAATTACAGTCGACCAATTTATGAAAATTTGTAAAATAATATTATTTTTGTGGCAGTGTTTTCATTCAATATCCCAACATTTTCTCATTTCTTCACATTATATTGAAAAAATCTGAATTTTAGAAAAAATAATAAATTTTTTGTCTTGAATAATAAATTTTTTGTGGAAGAAATTAAAAATGTGGAAACAAAATTTGTTGAACTGAAAATATTCAAAATAAAATACATAAAACATAATCATTACAATAATATAATGAATTATACAATAGAATAAAATAATGACCATAAATATAATACCAAAGATATTAATCATTAGAATGCCAAAAATCTATAGTTATTAAAATGATTCTTGAATTATATATTAGGTAATTATTTTACTAAATTACTTTCTCATACGTAAGTTTTATTTAAATTGTAAAATAAATGTTTATTACAATAAAAAATTTTATTTCAAAATTTCATTCGTTTTTACGTATTAATTATTTAAAGAGATGTACTTTTAAGTTTCTTTTCGCATTTTAATATCAGACAATTAATTTGATATTGAAGTTTGCTTCAATATCAAATTAATTTACCTTACTGGATTAATTTACCTTGGAATTCTGGAGATTTAGCAAAAAAATATTTTTGTTCTGTCAGTCACAACATTTCATATTTCTTTAATTTTCCCATCATTTGTCAAACTTCTTCTTTTATAAAATAAGTAAATAAAGACGTTATATTTGTTTAAGGTAAGAAAGGAAAATATCATTTAAAATACTATAATGCAATTTATTTTCGTCGTTATTTTCTCCAAAAAAAGAGATTTCTAAAAATAAAATATTTAGCATTTAATGTATTCCATTTTTCTTGCTTATCATGAAGAAATTTTATAAGATATGACGTATTTAAAGTCAAATTCGCTTGTTAAATATACAATTTATTTATATATTTTATAAAACATATAGAGAAAATAATGTTCTATGATTTCTTAGAACGTTATGGTTAACAAAAGTTTTCAAAAGTATTTATATACAATAAAGAAGACATGATGGATAATTCTGTAGTAAAGGTGGAATGTCTTAATATTTAACTCTAATATGATAAATAGTTTAAAATATTTAATCGGAAGATGAAAAGCAATTGATATCATTATGTTTAAATATTCCATTTTTTCCAGTTTATATACATGTTGTGTAATAAATAAGTAAGTCTATAATCGAATGAAATATATTTAAAAAATTCCCAACTTGTGAATGAGATTTCCATCGATTTCATATACAGCTTTCAGTTGAAAATTGAAGCCCCTTTGGTCTTCGGTTTAATAGTTCATTAGTTCGATATCCACCTCAGATGTAAGTGTATGTTAGAATTCAGAATCCACCTGTAATTTTATAATATTTTTTTAGAAAATGCTATAATAAGTCTATGATAAAATTGAAATCTTTTTAATCACACTAACAAAATATATAACAAAAGAACAATGGATCATTAACCAAAAAATTTTCTATATATAAATACGCATGAATTTTATTTTTCAAGATATCTTTTTCTATAGAGGATACAATATAATTTCCAGAAAATAATGTGTAGCGTTAGATAATTATTTATAAGTACCTTAATTCAGACAAAATATTAAAATGTTTACTGATTATTTAAAAAAATAAGAATAAATTTTAAAGGATTGAAAATTTTATAATAAAAAATAATTAACTTTCAATAAAACCATATAAAAATAAGCAGTGAAAATTTCTGAAAGAAATGTTCAAACTGATTCAAATTTCCACATATTACCTTTCAAACTCACCATTTTTAATTTCTAAACTGAAAATTTAAGCATAATTATTAATTGTAAAATTTCGATACCAAAAAATCAAAAATAAATACAAACATTGAATAGTAAACAGTAGATACAGGAAACTATCAAAAATATATATTTATTTCTTTAGCAGTATATGCTCAGGGAATAATAGTTTGAAAATAATTTCTAAATAATAGAAAGTAATGTTAAGTTCTTCTTTTACATACATTATTTTGCATGTAACATTATTGATTAAATTTAAAGTTCGCTACAGCAGGTGTTTTTATATTAACACACTTTTAAGTTATGTATATATATATATATATATATATATATTTATATATATATATATATATATATATATATATATATATATATATATATATATATATATATATATATATATAAGATTCTTTTATAATTAAATCTTTAAACACTTGAAAATATTCCCCCATCTTGCAATCTTTGAAATGATATTTATCAAAATTGAAAGCAAATTTTTCACCACTATCTATATTGTCTTTTTTTGGATATTACATACATTTGTAAAAAATGTATTTATTAATTTCTGAAATATACAATCATTATTTATTTCAAAGCAATATCAAAAACAAACTTCAAGATATATTTCTTTTAGTAAGAACAAATGCAATTCCCGTTTCTTGTTACCTCGAGGGGATATGTGTGTTTTTAAGCAGATAATTTAGTTTTATAGGATAAAACGACAAAGTTCATAGACTTCACAATTGTTCCTTTTAACTTTATAGACTAAATGTTTGATTTTTTTAAAACTAATTTTACAACTATTTCAATGAAATCCTTTATGTTTAAAGTTACGAAATGTATGCAATGAAATTTTAATTTTTTCTGATTGGTGTTAAGATTGAAAATTTATCAAGTACTTTTTTTATATAATTTACAAGTTTTTAGATTTTTGATTAATAAACGGTTTTTTTTATTTAAAATTTAAAATTTTTTTTCTTTTTTTTAGCATTATATATTTAATTTCTTTCTAGACCAAATATAAAATATATTTTTTAATTTATTAAAAAAAAATCTAATTTAGATTTAATAATAACTAGTTTTTATGTGAAAGATTTTATTAAATAGAAAAACATTGATCATGCAACTTCATAACAAGTTAGATATTAGCTATTATTTTGGAAATTTTAACATGTTTTAAATTGTTAAAGATTAATATTTACGTATTCTTATAAACATATTCATATCAATTTGTTTTGATATAATTCTGCAAAATAGAAATGTAATTTGAAATGCTTTTGATATTTGTTTAAACATTAACTAAAAATATGGTATTATGATAAAACAGAAAACTTAGAAAAAGTGTAAATATTTATATTAAAATAACAAATTAGTCTCATGATTGTTATTTATTTAAGCATGCAAATACGTTTTTATTACTTTCAACCTGTTTCATTTTTTAAAAATAAAAATGCCTCAATAAAATAAATAGTTTTGCAAAAGCTCTCTTTAGATTAGTTATATATGATTAATTACTAATAATCTAATTTCCTTACGTTGTGTTTATAATGGGAGAATTTATTATACTTTATTTCCAGAATACATATTTAACATGCGGAATTATGAGTTTTGAGGTTAAATCTGTAAGCACATGTTGGGTTTTTTGTATGAAAAGTATGATTATGAAACAGAAAAATAACTTTTAGTATAAAGAGTTTTATTTACTGAACATAGACAATTCCAAACATCAGAATATTATCAATGGTAGACAGCAGAATAATATAAATCTATTAAAATAATTCTTTGATCTTAACTGTAAATAGAATCTTAATTACTTTTTGAATGGTTATTTGCATACAGAAATTTTTAATTCCTTCTTTTAGTTAAAATACTTCGTAATATTTACTATACTTACAGAGAAAAAAAAACGTTTCCTAATTTTCTATTTCTCTTCTGTGACTTATTTCAAGACCTCAGGTAATATATAACAAAACATTCAGGTGTGGTTTTTTCCAATTTCCATGGTTTTTAAAAACATGTAAATTATCAGAAATTATAAAAATAGAGTATATTTTAAAGCCAAAAAGATTTCCGGACAATGCTATTAAAATAAAGTTTGGAGTACAAAAAAAAACGTTTTTTTAAAAACATGATATCTTCAGATATTTTCTCTGAATTCATCTTTATGTATTCAAATGCTGATCTATTGAAATATGAAAACCAGACAGAGTGCCAAGAAACATGTAAAAAGGAAAGAGTTATCAATATATAATAAAACTTTCCATAATACTGTGTTATCTGTATAATTATACAGATAACAGTACTATGGAAAATTTTAATAATTATCTTAAGTTTTTTTTTTAATTAAAGATGCAAGTACTTTTTCTCGATTATATTGAAAATGCTTCTGCAAGAAACTTAAATTATTAGTTTAACATTTATTGCGGAAAATCGTTTGAAAATATATTTAATTAAAAATTTTTGTTAAAAAACTACATGCTTCAAATTTATATGAATCATCAATATTGTATTAAAATCTTGAAAACAGAAGAGTGTTTCATAGCAAACCTAATTTTTACGTTATTTGACTAAAGATGAGAGCATATTCAGTGAAATAAAGATAAAACAATAGAATTTAATATAATTAGTTGCGAGTTACATTAGCATAATTTACAATTTTATACTTATATTTTTGGCAAGAAATAAGATGAACAGAAGAAGAAAAACTGCCTCTTTAAAAAAAAGCTGAAATCTAAATGGTCATGTAATTTGTTTGGTCATGATGTGGTTTCAATTGCACTTTGATCTTAAAAGTCAATTCTCATCATCAGAGCAATTCTTTATACTTTTTATTTGATCATTCTTCAATTCTAATCCAGTTCATCTCCTATTCATAGATCTATTATCCAGTTCTCTACTGTCATTTGCTTCTTTTTTATTTATTATCTTCCTCCCTGAACGGTTTGGCAGTGAGTTTTTTACTTTACATGTGGTCAGTCATTGAATTTAAATGCATGTCGTTGTGGCAATTCATTTTTGAAATTCCATCTTATAGTAAAGCTTCTAAATTTTAACATGATTTTGTTTCTCCTTTATCTCTTTTTAGATTTCTCATCAATCAATTCATGTGCCGGGATTCTCATTCTCATTTTTTAGATTATATCACTCATCGATCATAACAAAAATATGTAAATCTTAGACTTTCTGAGATAGGTTGAAATCCTCCTCTTATCTGTTGTTTGAAAGACGAAATACAAAAGAAAAAGGGTGAATATATCTTTTTTTTTATTGTAATTTATTCCACCTTTCCAACAGAAAAAATGCTTTGGAACCGAAAGTACCAGCTATATTAATTTCCTTATTGCTTTATAAAAGTTAATATTAATCGTCTGGTATAGTAAATTTATAAATTTCTTGAACTCCTCCCTTTGTAGTAGAAAATTTTATAATTTGATATAAAAATGTAAAAATATTATATTCCTTTAATTGTATGTATAAAATATTATATTACATTTATATTATGTGTGTATGTGTGTGCGTGACATAATATTTTCATTTAAAATTCTGTAGTTACATTCTTTTCATCATAAAAATGTAACATTTTTTAGACATGAATTTTTATAAGTTAATAACTTTTAGACATGATTTTTTCTGAGGAGAAAATAATTATTGAAAATATTTACGGATAGTCTATATATTTAAATTATGCAATATTTTAAATTATTTTAATTTTTCACAAAACATAAATTTTTGCTCAATTTTCGTTTTTTATTTAATTTATATGCAATAAAAAACGAAAATTGAGTAAAAATTGAGTAATTGAGCAAGTAGGAAACCTTCCTAGCTTTCGTGGTATTTACACCCAAAACTGGAAAGCAAACCCCTGGACTTTTTCCAGACAAAAATCTTGGAGTTAAGTTATTTTTCTTAATCTGTATCTTCCTACTCTGTTTATATTTCGATTCATTTTTATTTTTGCTTATATATATATATATATATATATATTATAAGAATTACTTTAACCAATTTCTGGCAGCTCTTTAATAATTTCATTAGTTTGACGTGATATCTACTATTTTAACTAAAATAATTTTAAAGTAATCCTGAATTGTATGTGTGTGAAATTTTAATGTATTACTTATCTTTCCAATTTAGTTTTCGACATAAAATTTCTGTTTTAGATGATGTTTTTTAACATAAATTATTTTTATTTTGTCAATGTATAAAGATCCTTTCTTCTTAATGTTGCTAAATAAATGAAAATAAACTGAAACTAACGTACATAAGATTTATTATTTAAGTTATGTCTTGATTAAAACTTTAAAATAATTTTCATAAATGATTTATAAAGATATACTTAAATTATTACTTTCTAATTTTATGTATAACTTATGTATATATTACCGAAATATTTCAATCACTTAAGGTAATTAAACAGAAAAGTTTTATTTTAGCATGTTTTGTTTCGTTGTCGCTCAACTTTCATTTTTTGCACAAGAGGGTTAATTAAACCAGGATCTATATCTTAAAATGTATTCCGAACCATTTTAGACAACCTTTCCTGGGTAAGATTTGAACCCACGAACTGTTGAATAGAAGGCAAAATCGATAATCATTCGGTTGCCAGCTCGCCTTCGTTTGAATAAGGATTATGAGTTATAATTTTCTTTCTACACAGAAAATGAAGATGCAAAATTTATTTATCACAAGAATATATTAATTATAGTTAAAAATCTAATGTAATCAAAATATATTAAAATTCTGAACAGAAATGGAATACCTTATAAAATAAGATGAGCCGTTACACTTATGTTCAGGTTCGCGATATTTCATACCTTTCAAAACCTTTTTGATGCTTAATTAAAATGGTCAAATCCATTTTTCACAACTAATGGTTTGTGCAGCTAGATATACATCTAATATTTTTTAAGCTTGTTTTATTGTAGGCAGCCACTTTTTTGATTCAGGAAAAGGATGTGGCTTTTACCTTCAATATAGAAATGTGATAATCATTTTTGTCTTCTTCGTAATCACTAATATCAACTATTTATTCCATGTATTTTCCTTAAACTGTGAGCTTCATATACTGTACACAATCTTGAATCTCAATGAATACGATTAGCAATGTGATACGGTAAACCACCATGCAGATAGGATAGATTTGATCTCCTTAAAAACTAGATGATTGGTTGGTTGGGTTTTATTGCACACGGTCCTAAAATAGATCATAGTGATCCTTATGAAAGCTTGCGATATGGTGACAATGATTTCTACATTATAGAGGAAGCATCATAATATTTTCCACACGGTTAAAAATTCCAATGCAGTTTTTGAATAAGGATTATTTATATTTTATATTCAACTTTTTCTGTGATTTTGTACACTTATTAAATTTTTTTAATCAAAATCACAGAAAATTAAAAATGTACCTATAGTTTTCAGAGTTTTGAAATGTATTAACTAGGATTACATTCTGGCAATGGAACAACAAAAAACATTACTGAATCATTTTGTTGTTTTTATGGTTTTGAAAAAGATTTTGCTTCTATAAACAAAATTTAAAAAATATATGTAGATGAAAAAAATATTTTCCTATTCTCTAAATAATCTATAAACTTTAAATACCAATAGGAAACAGAAAAGTGTAGCTTTCTTACTTTAAATTCAAACAAATAAATATTTAAAAAACTTATTTTTTTAATCACTTTTATAATCATCCTCGTCATCAACATTCTTTTGCCATAAATTTAGCTAACATTTTTGGTTGCAACTGTAGCTTTACAACCTTTGCAAATCTCAAAAAGCACACAATGCCGAATAAGCTCTCCTTGTATCTAACAGGACAGTTTAATCCAAATTGCGAAATATGTTTAATATTAAATTATTTAAAAATCACAATAGACTTAAAATGAACTTAGCACTCTTCGGGATACACAATGAGGTGACAATTGATAATCTAATATTGACATGCGTAGAAATGACATTAATTTCTGCTCCTTCAGTTATATTAAGGATATCTATTCACAAAATACAAAATACATTTAGAAATTATTTTATATAAAATATTAGCTATCTATTATCATCCATTCCACAGCATGAACTAAACTTCCAAAATAATTGATCGAAAATGAACTAATTCAAGTAACTAATAGATTCAGATGCTTTATTTCAATTAAACAATGTTTGCTGAAGAAAAATTAAATCTGTATTTCTCAAAGACGTTTAAAACGAGCAATTTTTGTCATCACATTTTTTTCATGATATTCAAATATTTTTCTATTTGAAACGAAGTTGTTGCTCCTGTAGCATTTGATTAATCCTATAAATTATAATCTCTGGTATTTATTCATAATTATTAATAGTGATAATGATTAATAGTGCAGTTTATACACTATTTATTCATCTAACAATCCTAACACACACAATCCCCTAGACAAAATCAACATATTGAAATTTATAAGAGCAAAATGCTGCAATATTATTATTTAAATGAACATTATCAATCAAACAATATGTTATCAGAAACAGCACATCAATTTCGATTGTCATTCTAATATAAACTTTAAGTGAGGATGTAATTCACATAATAATAATTATCTTCCTCTTCTGATAAATACAATTCTCTTCTGAAAAATCAACAATGAATTATATGATTCAAGCACTTTAACAGATCACTAGAAATCTTTGTTACTTCTTTAAAACACAATTGTATCTGAACAGAACTGCTTTATCTAAAAATGCATCATACTTTAATTCTACTTGAAAGTGAATTTATAATTTAACCTAACCAATATATTAAGTTCTATTAATTTAGATTTAAATTGTGCTTAGGAATGCTGATTTTATTTTTAAGTAACTAACTATTTATTATAAATTGTCTGAATGTTCTAATTTATTAATTGAGGAAATATGCAAATCCCTGTGAATATTTAATCCTCTTCAATGAAATGTAATTTATCGAATCCTGTTGATTGTGACTATGACTATCGTTAATCTAAAGTAAGTCCTGCTATTTTTAATTCACCATTCTTAAAATGGTGATTTATTAAGTTTGTTCCATCCTTATATAAAATATTAAACACTTGTATCAATGTTTGAAACGGCATTTCCAAATATTGAGATAACTGAATAATGGCTGTTGTCATATTTCTTTTCTCATAAAAATACATTAATCCAAGATTCATCAACGGATTTACAATTCTTTACAAATGAATGAGCTAATTGCTGTAATTCCTCACACAAGTAAATAGTCACAGGTACTCAATTAGAGCATTCTATTATTATGAATTCTTGTGACAATGTTCTTATTAATCAACCTTGGGATGAAGTTTTAACCATAGTTATTTGTATCAATCAATAACGTTGAAGAAAAATAATATATCTATTTTGAAAGTACCTGGAAAGATAATTCAGTGTATTCAAAATCCATTAAATGAGCTTACTGTTGCCCTTGTTAAACTTATTTTTTGTTTTCTTTGCGAGAAGATTTGAACCAATTGTCCAGAACTTTTAATATAAAATAAAACTAACACTCACTAAGCCTACATATTTTTAAAGTAATTTTTATTTTCTTAATTTGAGTATTTCTACAAGCATTCTTCGCTAGATAAGAGTAAATTCCTTCTAATATCCATTCACTTAATTTTTGTTATTGTGAATCAAAGCTCAATCCTTCCAGAGCAATTCCTTTAAAATTCTTGTTAATTGTGTATCAAAATTTTATTCTATATGAATTATATAAGTCACATAATGACTTGTATTTTCTTTAAAAATTTAGGGAAAATATCAACTTCCTTTCATTTCCCAACTAAATTAAATTGCTGGAATAATTTGGAAAATTTATTGATAAAGTTTCTGGACGTTTAGAAATTAAAATATCATATTTGGAATGAAATTTTCCTTTATAAAGATTAAGAAAATCCTATATTGGAGCTAAAACAACAAACAATCATATAAAACAACTGAACACACTGAAAATAATGCAAAAATTTCATTTTAGTCAAACGTAATACTTACTTCAAATTTAAATATATTTACATTAAAAAAATGTTACCAATAGAACTGTGAAAAAAATCTAAAAGAAATTGCCTTAGATGTATTTTTGTACAAAAGGGAAAGTTTCAAATTTGCAGGTCTGCATGTTGGTAAAAAACTTTGTAAATTAATTGCTAAATTAATATTTAGGTAAGATAAAATCATTATGGTTGTGAAAAAAATTAAAATCAATTTAAAATGGAATACTTAAAATCATTCAAATCATCAAAATCAGTATTAAGATTGAAATTTAAAAAAAAATACTAATAAATAAATAAATAAAAAATAAAATAAAATAAAAATAAAGCTTGAGAATTTGCAAGATTTTTCACTGCGCATCATATGTGATTAGATAATATCATCTAATGCTTAATTGCATGATTTAACTATCTATGTTATAAATAATAATTTCGAATATATAGATTGTATAAATTTATGTATTCGTATTTTGATTTATTTGTTTAAGAAATTACTCTAAATTTTCATGAGATATTTTTACTAATGAGGGATTTGGGGAAACGTTCCTCTTAGAATAGTGTGAAATGCTCTATTTGAACAAGACATGCTGTAGATAACATAAGAAAGTTAAATTCACTCGTTTTATTATGTTAAAAATAAATTGTCGTCATCGCTTACTATAATGTTTTCTAAGCGGATACAATAGCCATTTATTTCATGTTCAAGCAGATTTCTTTCTAAGGATAAAACTAAATGTTGGATCAAGGATGTTTCACAAACTCTTTTCAAATGATTTAAGAACGAAAACAGTTCTATTTTTGCAGAGAAAAGCAGATATCTTGCAGTTGATACAAAGTAAATGACGCTATCGGCACTGTAGTTCTACTCCATATTTATTCTTTCCCTTTTTCTTCGTTTTTCGAATTTCCCCAAAGGTATTTGCCATCTTTGCTGGCATTTTCTTCTCTAACCTGAAGTCAAAAAATTATTTATTGGCCTTTATTTTTTTACCATGTCCCATCTATTTACTTAATATTTTTGGTATGGTAGTAGCGTCCCTTATTTTTGTAATACTAAAAACAAATAAGAATAAAAGGAAAAATAACAATTTGAGTTCAAACGGAATGTATATGTTAATGTAAGGATGAAAATTGTTGCTTTTATCTTTGGGTCTAGGTTTTTATTTTGATTAGATATGAGATATCCTCATTTGAGAATTTATTTCATATGGAATATAGCAAGTTTATTCTTTTTATAGATGTACTAATGTATAGTAATGCACCTATACGCAATGATATAAGAAAAACTTGTTATATGGCAAGTTTATTCTCTTTATAAATATAGGCAGTAATCTATAGTAATGCAGCAATTGGAAGTAATGTAAAAATAATTGCCCAATGTTATTGTGAAAGTGGTCGTACTTCTATTTTGTCAATATTTTCCAAATTTTTTCTTAAAGATGATATTTCAAATGCTTTAGAATCTTTAGTATACATGATTTTGAAAATGAATTTTAATTACATTTGTTTTGTTTACACTTTTTCCTTTTTAGACGTTGTCTGTTAAATATTTAATAAAACAGATTTATTTGTTCCGTTTTTTTTAAAAGGAGTATTTTGATATCTCTTCGATGTCGTTCCAATGATGTTTACATGGATTTTGTAAAAAAAGTCATTTCATGCCAATTTGTATTCAAATTTTAACTCTTTTCACGGGAATGTTTTTCGCAAATTTTCGGTTAGATATGGAGTAGAAATAATTATATTTTTCTGAGCCTCATCTCTGACATCTCTTTTCTCTAGCATGTGTGAATGGAAGCGTTAAATGACTGTAAATTGAAGATAAAAAAACGTTAATCGTATTTTGGAATTTTGGTGCTTTTCGTATTATTCGTTATCGTAAGTCAAAACTTCATTATTGAAAATTATTTCAAAAAATATTTTAATACAGGAAAATATTCTTCATTTGTTGAATTAATATTTTTCTGTATGCTCTAACTGTGAAATAAGCTTGTTCGTGTGCTTATGCACTTTTGTCATCAATTTTGATTGCAAAGATCATGAAAACTAACATTTAATGCTATTTAAAATACATTTGTACTTTTAAAAAAGCATTTTAAAGTCAATAATTGTCAAACAGAGCAAACACAGTTACAATCAATCATTATTAAATATAAAAAAACACATATCATTGAATCAATTATACAAAATTTTTATTGAATTTATTAGTGTTGCCCAACTCATCATATTAATTTCTCATTTTATATTACAATCATTAAAAAGAAAACTAAAAGCTTTTAATGGAGAAAATGAATATCCTTGAAATTATATCATAAATTCAACTGAGATAAATGGTTATAAAAACTTGTAAAAATAATTTTAGTATGATGACAATTTATATGTTAATTTATATTAGAAGTCTTCATTTCAGCCATTATTTTTAAATTATTTCAAGCTTTTATAATACTTATTACACTATATACACACATTGTGTTTTACAGTACTTATAACTGTATTTATTAAATATCTATGTTTTGAAACCAATATTATTATATTTGTTTCTCAAAAATAGACACTTCTAATAAATTTTAAATCTAATATGTAATTTGTGATATCAGTTTCATTAATGTTTTATATTCTGCATTTAAAATGAAAAGCAATTATATTTCAACTTTTAAATAATAAAAAACAAATCTATCTTTGCAATATTTTTATGTTAAAAAAATGCTTGAAGCTAAAACTCCATTTCGTAAATGCTAGGAGCTTATGTGAGTTTTTACATCCGTTTTTCCAGGTATATACATTTAATAGATTTCATCAGATTCCAACTGTTTCACATTATTGTTTTATGTATCAATAGTTTTACTGAAATGATTTCTCTTTTGGTACTCATAAATTCCTGGAGGATAGAAAACGTTTTGCTGGACAGAAAATAAAATAAAACGCAATAAAATATTATGTTCTTACAGTTTATTGGCAATGAAACTGTCTGCATTTTATGCTCTGCGATTTGAACATTCACAATAATAAATACGTCCATAAAAAATAGTTGAAATTACTGGGGGTGAAGCTATGAGAGATTCAAAGCTTATGGTATTATACGATGAACAATTTTATTTATTTGTTATGTAATTAACTAAACTAATTTTCAAAGCTTGATATTATTTATATTAAAGCATGATTTTGAATGAAGATCAGAAAATTAATGAAAAAATTAAATGATTTATTATACCGTTTTTTCTGATTCCGAAGCAATGGGATAAATGTTTGGGTAAAAATTCAATGAATCTTTATTTTATTGCATTTATAAGCATTTCAGAATAAATAAAATAAACATGTTTTATTATAACAAATGTAATATTTATTAATTCTCTTTTATAACATTTGAAGCTTCATCTTATACCTATTCTTACATTTTTAACGGTCGCAATAAGAAAAACAACTCAGAAGAAGATGTAGTTGTTGTTATTCTCGTGTGACAACTAAGCTGGCAAATTGGAGTGCGCTGCTCCACTTTACCAACTGAACCGTATTTGGTGTGAAGTATGACTTCTTCAGTACACACACATGCCATAGGGACCCGTTTATAGGGTAGGCAATCATTCACACACAAGGAAAGGACAAAGACAGGATAGAGAGAGCGAGAAAGTTCATCTCTGCCTGAAACGGGATTCGAACGCAGGACCTCCCTATCCGTAGTCATGCACAGTGACCACTAGAGAAGTTGGCCGGCACTAAGAAGATCAAAAACAAAATCAAGATAGTTTAGCTAGGAAAAAATTCATTAACCAAAATGTTTTGAATAATAATTATTTTCTAGCTTATTTCAGCTATCTAAATCATCTTATTTAAAAAAAAAAGGCACAATTTTCTGATTCAAATATCTAGAAGTAACTTACGTTGGAAAATTACACTTAATTACAATTTATTAAAGTGTTCAAGAATTTTCTTGGATAAACGTATGCAAGTCCTTTATTTGGAGTGAAATACTTAGTTTATTGATACCATAGTTCAATTATGTTTTTCTAATTGCATTGTTTTTTGTTTTTTTTAACTTTAAGCAAAATATTTTATTGGTATTTTATTTGTATATCACGTACTCTGGAACAAATTAAGAAATTGAAGAAATTTTATGTTTTAATAAGTTTTTTTAGAAAATTTATCATTTTTTTTTGTACTTGCAATTTTGTAAAATACAAAAATTGGAAACAAGTCGGATTTTTCTTATTTCAAATTCAAAGAAATGATTTGAATTACTGCAAACTAACAGCCAAGATAATTCTTTTCACATTACGAATTACATTATGTAATAAAAAAATAAATAAAAATATTATTAAAACTTTAATATTAATAATTGTATTAATAAATAATAAATTAAAGATAAAAATGATGTACACAGAAATTTGTATCAAACATAAAGTCAATCGGAATTTATTACAGATTCAAGTTATTTTTATTGGGTTCAAATATTTTCATCTAATCTGAATGGAAATTAAACTACACGTGATTTAAGTTTTAATCAGTAAATTTAAGTAGTAATATTTAATAGATAATATGCCTATCAAAAGTGAATTACTTAATCATAGTTAAATGTAATTTTAAAAAAATGTTTAACAGGGCTTGACTAAAATTTCATTTTTTAGTCAGTAATTATATTAGTCTTAGCAACTTACGAAATATATACTTTACTGAAATCTCTCCACAGAAGCATGTCTTTTAAAGGAGGTTTACTTCATTGATTATAATTGAAAAAAAAATAATAATATATATTTTAGTATTTTTATTTAAATAAAATTTTAAAACTTGTATGTACTTGAGATTTCATTCAAGAGTTTTTTATTTTGCCTATGTATATTTGATGGGTTAAATTAATTTTTATATCATTAAAGAGAGAATTTTAGTTAGATAAGAATGAATAAAAGAAAATATTTGTGGAAAAATATTTTAAAAGATTCATTCATAGTATCGTTTTTAGTTCTGAAGTGTCATTATTTGATTAAAATGTTAACAACGACACATGTATCACTTCTTCTTTTAATATATTTCTTGTATAGCTCATTATAATAAGTATAAGGGTGAAAATATACTTTGGACCCCCTGATTGGTGCATTTTCAAAAAGCCGCCAACTGGCACGTTTTTGCGTGTTGTCTCACGGAGTTGAATGCTCCGAGAGACACTACGCAAAAACAGATTTTCTAAGGCGACGAAACCGAAATCCGTGTTTTTAACGAATTTCATCGTTGGTATGGCAATGAAAACAAAAACAATGTTTTTCTTACGAGTTGTTTAAAAAAATACACATATAATTGTATAACAAAATATAACAAAAGAGACAGGATTACCACAACGAGTACATTTAGGATGAAATAGTCAGGGTTAACATGCTTTCCGGGTAAGGGGTACCCAAACTATATATATGTATATATATATATGCATCTTGTATGTTTATTTTTGTTGACTACTAAATGTCCCAGTTTTTCAAAATGTGAAAATGTGTCTATAATCTAAAAATATATTCTTAGACATTTTATATATGACGATTAAAATAAAAATAAGAATTACAATTTCAACAATAAAAATTGGTTGGAGTTTTTAAATTTTTAAATACAGGAATTTATTAATATTCAAAAATATTTTACATAGAAAAATGAAAAAATTTTTTTAGTTTAAAAAAGAATATTTAGTTTGTTTACTCGAACAATATCAAAATGCCCAATATTATTTTATGTAATATTGTTTTTAATAAAATGGAATTCGTTAATAATTTTTAAGAATTAATGTAGCATATTTCTGAATGTTTATGAAGTTATGCATAATATACTGAAAACAGAATTTTATAAATCACTTAGTATTCAAATAATAGCCAAAGTAATATCAGAAAAAATTTTAATTGAATTTATGTCATGTGAAAATTGTTTAGAATACCACAATTTTACATTATAAAGAATTTTTAATGAGTATATTTTTAAACTATAACCATGAAGAATATATATTTATACTATTTCAAATAAAATGATAAAAATATATAACAAAAATTTAAAAATTATTATTTGAGGGGGGGGGGAGATGTAATTTATTTATTTACATGAATGAATGTTTATTATGGACATAAATTTAAGTGTTATATTTTCTAATGAAACGTATTTTTTTCAAATTTAAACATTATTAACTGAAATTTAAGTTATTTATTTAATTAAAAATAAAATTATTTTATCAACTTATTTGTATCTGCACTTTTATATATCTAATTATCAAAATTTGTATTTGGTTAGAGAAAACAATGTAATAAGAATACCAATGAATAAATAAATATCATTTTATATTTAAGAAAATCATTAGATTATTTTCGAAAGTTGTTAGATTTTTCTTAGAAAAAGTAATTCAATAAGGTACTTTTAAATAAGTTATTCAACAGTAAGAATTTATAAAATCATTGTTATCAATGCAATATGTAATAAAAATGTAACATGTAATGTGTTTCAATTAAGTTCTATATTATTTTATTTAAATTATTGTTTAACTTAAATTATTAAATTTTTTTATTTTTTTCCGTGATTGATAATTATTTTTTTCACTCTTTTATATAATTAAAATTTCTGATTTTCCTCCATTATAAATATAAGACAAATAGAAATATCCAATATTATAATTTAAACATTTAATAATATTATATTAGTAAGAAATAGATTTTTTTACCTGTTGATTAACTGTATTGGAAAAATTATCGTTAACTGAAATCATAATTATTTATCAGCGTACATTATATCTTATCTCTCTTAACTCTATTGTATTATGAATGAAATTTATGTTTTCTATGTTAAATTATTAGTTCTCTAGCAAGATTCTTAAAATAGCTTCTAACCATGATTCAATGGTGTCCAATTTCAATATTTTTTGCATTTTAAATACATAAGACATTATTGATTTTCTTATAAAAATATAATGGTCCTCATAAAATTGAAGATTATAACTTATTTATTAATGAGATTTGTAATAAAAATATTACTCGTTAGTGATTTCTTATATAAAAACCTCATTTTTATTACATATTTTAAGGTACCAGTAAGTTTTTTTTTGACAGAAATGAAAGGGTGAACCTTTGACTGCATATGAACACAGTTTTTATATATTGTTTCTTTGTAGTTAGTGCTTAAAGTTTTAATTATCTGTATTCTACTATTTTTTTTTTAAAAAAAAAAGTCATTGAAAATTTTATTTCTTTCAATTTTTTTACAGAAAAATAAAATAAGTAATTTTATTTAACAAACATCATGATCAAAACATATTTCAAAAATTTAATTTTGAAATCTAATTTATTTTATTTCTTTCTGAATTTAGTTAATTCATATACATAAAGAAAAATGTTGCTTTCACAAAATTAAAATTAAGTAAAATAATTGCAGTGCAAAGTACTTTAAGTTACAATGTTAGCACTCTCTAATCAAATTTCTTATGATAAAATAACTAGATATATTATCTTATATAAGAGCTTAAAAGAAATTTTACTGACTCTTACGCTATTTGCAATTTTCTTATTAATTATTTCTTCGTTTAAAACATTTATGTTAGAATCATATTTCTCATATGCAAAGATAAATTAGTAAATTAATATTAATTAGTAAACTAACTTATATTATTTTACTAATCAATATTTTTAATACTCATTAGTAAGCTAATATTTTAAGTAATTGGTAAACAAATTGCTTAAAATATTTTTGCTAATGTAATCAACTGATTGAGTTTTAAGATTTTAAAAAGAAAATAATTTCATTGTACATAGTTTACTTTACAAAACTTATTAAAAATAGAGTTCGGAAAAATTTTACCAGGATAAAAATATTATTTTGAAAAAAAGGTAATGGAATAGTAAAATGTGCTTTAATAAATCTGAATCACTTCAAATGTGATTAATTATATCATTAAAATCTATATTTATTTTATTTCCTTTTAACCTATCAATATAAACAAAAAAACATTCACTTTAATGTAACATAAAGTTACTATTTTCTTAAATCAAAGAATATATGATTATTGACTGAATCACATGTTTTATTTATTACAGTAAATCATTGTTTACACACATTATTAGTGCAAATTCAATATAATATATATTTGCGGAGAGGAAGAAAAATATATCTTTTTATCTCACTAAAATATAATATTTGTTTAATTTTCTTACATCTTATATATCATCTTAATTATCCGTTGCTTAGTAATTTAAATGCATTAGTTTGTTTTCTCATGTTTAAATAAATATCAAATTATTTAATAAGACAGAA
This sequence comes from Latrodectus elegans, assembly GCA_030067965.1. Lineage (NCBI taxonomy): Eukaryota > Metazoa > Arthropoda > Arachnida > Araneae > Theridiidae > Latrodectus > Latrodectus elegans. Next base: position 21,902,223 of record CM057812.1, read on the forward strand.
TCCAATGCTTAATGAATGAGTTGAAATATTATCTTTATTCCTTAATACAAATCAAACACTATAATCAGCAATATCATTCCGTAAAAAATTATTTAATTCCATACATTTGAATAAAATAATAATTATCTTTTCAGCTATGTAAGTTAGAAAAGAAGTGTATAAAACAAGCATTTCTTTTGTCTGTACATAAATCTTTTGTTATAAGTACTTAAAAATTGCATTAATTGCTTTATGCAATAATTGCATAATACAATAATCATATATGAATTTAATTACACCATTTTCTTTACACATGATTATAAGTAGATCTATTTTTGAAATATGTACATTTTGTTTATTTAAATTTAAATGAAATTTCAATAAATTGTAATGTGAAAGAAAATTTTATTTCATATATTATGATCAAAATTAATATGATCTTACGTTATTTCCATTAATTGAAGGGAATAATATGAAGGGTAAATGTAACTGATAATAAATATTTTTATGAAGATGTTCACTCACCCAATCACTACTTTAATCATTAATCTTTTTTTAAATTTTTATCTATTCATTTATTCAATTAAAAACATAAGCATTAAAATTTGTAGGCTTTCCTTGAAAATAGTTTTCACTTGAATACATTTTACAGTATTAAGATATTAGGGATTTTAGTTTTTTATTTGTAGAAATTTCTGTATCTTTACTCTCTAAGAGAAAATTAAAATCCCTTGATAATAGTGCTTTTTATACGTACAGCAAATGACTGCTTTTTTCTTCTTAAAGATATTGTCTCCTGTTTCAGAACAGATGTAATGTCAATTAAGACAGATAAATGGGCCTTCTTAAATGATAGTATTCTTCAAAGATGCGGGAAGTAAATCCAAGTATATGTCATTAAACTAGAAAATGCATTTAAGAAAAACAAAAGAAAAAAATGTCTTTTATTTATATTCAAATTTTTCTACGATTTTATTATCAAAAGCTTAGTATTTTTTAAATGATACTTTTTCTTAAAAAAAGATGATACATTCCATTAAGTATGATATTGCTTGTAGATTTAATAATTATGTTTTTTTTATAAAATTCCAGAAAAATAAAGAGAAGAAATGCTATACAAATGAAAATGTAAAAATGCAAGTCAAAAATAAATTAAACCACACTGTCAAACAATATATTGATCTAAGAACTACAATTATTTTTATCTTATAAAATTCCTTAGATAAATAATAATTTAATCATGAATCCCCATTTGTTATTTACATGCAGTATTCATTACTTTTTTCTACATAACTTTATATTTCAATATTTCTTATGAATATGTTATGTTAATTTAAATACTCTAGTACAATTACCTTGCCATTAATTTGTATTCTTAACTACCTAATATTTGGAAGATTTTTATATTTCATTAAATACCAGGGTCACTGTGAAATTTTTGAGATACAACTGGGTTTTTAAAGTTACACTTACAAAATTTTAGGTGTGTTCAAAGTAGATACCTCCAGCATCAATACACATTTGTAGACGGATTTTCCATAGATTAAATGCCTCAAGCCATCCATTTCTTGGAATAGATGAAAAAATGCATTTATAGCCACATCAATCTCTTCTTCTGAATGAAAATGACGTCCACGTAAGTTCTATATTAGATTAAAGAATAACCGAAAGTCGCACATAGCTGGATCAGGTGAATACGGCGGAAGTTCGATCACTTTAATTTGTTTTTGTTTAAGAAACTCAATTGTTAATCCGCCTGTATGTGAAGATGCATTGTCATTGTGAAGCATTAGTCCCCTAACATTCAGTTCTTGTAGAATTTCTGGAAGACATTTTGTCGTATACCAGTTTACTGTTACTGTCTTCCAACTTGATGGCATCGACCACTCCCGTACCTCTGAAGAAAACGGCATACATCACTTTTTTCAGTGCGCGTTGTTTTTTTCACCACCTTCAATGACCCATACTTTTCTTTCTTGACGTGTTGGAACGTCAAAAAACGGTAGGCACGTTTCATCACCTGTTACAATTTTAGAAATGATGCGGTGGCCACAATCATTTAGCAATTTAAGAGTTTCTTTACTGATTCTGAATGCAAAGGCAAACTACTTTTTTCATATGTAATTCTTCATGAATGATTTTGTGTATGGCTGCGGATAGAATGTTAAGTTCCTTCTGTATCATTTGATAGGTACAGCGATTATCATCCATTCATATTTTTCGTACGGCAGACACATAATCCGGGATTACTGCCTACGGCGGCCTTCTTGTGTATTCTTTATCCTGAAGAAAATGGCAACCTCTTCTAAATTCTCTAAACCATCTATATATAGTAGCACAAGTCTGAGGTTCATTACCAAATGCTAATTGCAAACGTTGAGCGCATTCTTCTTGATTTAATCCTGCTTTAAAATTATAGAAAATCATAGCGCGAAAATGTTCTCGCGTCAACTCCATTTTCTCTGCTGTTTAAAATTTATTCTACGCTAAACAAGTTGAAGTAAGTCAGTAAAAAATCATCTTCTGTTTGAAAATACTTTGTATTTTAAAATTAAACCATTATTTTTATTTTGTAAATTCTCGTCTGCGCGTATATCAAAAATTTCAGAGTAGCCTTCGTATAACATCAATATATTGAGAGAAATAAAATTAAAAAATATTTTTAATGACTATCATGATAAAATGATTTAAAAGGACTCACTGTCACTATGAAGTTCACATGCATACTATTCATGGACAGTTTTGATTAATTAGTAGAATTAACTTACCCACATTTTTAACTACGCGTTTACAGAGATTAAATATAAATATGTATGTTGTTAAAAATTTTAATTCATAATTATAAATTTTAAAAAAATAACTACAAGAAAATGTATTATTAACATAAAATAATTTGAATTTATGCTGTCTGTTTAAGCAATTTAAATTAATCTTCACCCTGCATGAAATCTTAATATAAGTTATATAAAAACGTTTTATTATATATATATATATATATATATATATATATATATATATATATATATATATATATATATATATATATATATATATATATGTATATATATACACATATATATATATATGTATATATATATGTATGCATATATATATATATGTATATACACAGTATATATATATATATATATATATATATATATATATGTTATATGCTAAATCTAAATCTATACTGTAATATTTAAAAATACATGATTAAGTTTCAATAAAATTATTGAGTCTACTTCCTTTCTTTTTCTTGAGGGAGAAAAGAAAAGAAAGGAATTATTAATGTGGCAGATATTTATTTAAATAAAAATACTTCTGATTTATTTTTTAAAGATTAAGTTTCATATTTTAATCTTGCAGTTTTTTTAATTAAAAATATCTCTGTTCATTTAAATAAAAGTGTTTTTTTATTTAAATAAAAATAATCCAGATTGATATTTTTATAGTTTAAGTTTCATATCAAAATTTAATCTTGCTGAAATTATAATAATAAAAAAACAGATAATAAAAATCATAAAAAATTAATGTGTGTAAGCATGTAATAACATTAATAAAATTAAATTTAAAGTGAATCATTAAAATAGGACTCGTAAATTCAATTTATTTAAAGTAACTAAGAATAAATTTATATAGTAAAATATACTTTTATAGCTTTGGCTTCATAAAGATATAAAAACAAGTATAAAATTTGCAAAATATTTTAAAATTTGTAGAATCTTCAGACCAAAGTATAAACTCTCTAGACATTGCAATAGAACCGATTTTTTAAAAGCTTTTTTTGTGTCCAGCTTATTACTCCTAAAACGAAACTCAAAAGTGAATGCCTGATTTTAAATCAAACCGCCAAAACATTTTAATGAAACCAGTTTTAAAATTTCAATTTTAATACATGGTATTGAAAGGAATTAATGTAATTAATTTTGAAATGTTCCCTTATATAGCATTATTATAAAGTATTTAACAATGGTTTATATCAATTATAAACTTTTTACAGATTTTTTTGTCTCCTATTATGATACTAGATAGGAATATTTCACAAATCAATATTTAAAAATGATTTTACTTATTATTACGTGTACTTAAAATAATATTAATAGAAAAATACTGAAAATGTTTCTTGTTAATGAAATACTTTAAAAGAAATTCCAAAATATATAAATGTTCTTTAAACCTTAATATTTCTATAGAAGTATGGAAATGTTCATTAAATATATAATAATATTCCGTGTGAGATAATATGTTTTTATTCTGATATTTTTAAATAAAATTTTAATTATTTTTATTTGTTTTAAATGATATTAGATACTTTTGTTTCGTTCAATGAACTCTATGTTAAATTTATTCAATAAAACAATTTATGCATGTTCATGTTTATTATGTAAATTTACTTGTAAATTTATTTTACATGTATTGATAACGACAGCTTTAATACGTTAAGGGTATTTTCTATATTTAAATCTAAATTTTTTTGTCTCTTTTTTTTTTTTTTGAAATCCATGTATTTAGTCATTTGAGAATTTTGGAAGTAGTTATTGATCTTACACTTTTAGATAAGTAGCTAAGAGATTCAGATATTTCTCTGGAATAAAATCTAGTGTTTTTTTTTCTGAATTGAAAATATTAAGTGTGAAACTTTATCAAAAGAAAACAATTTTAAATCTGGTAATTTCATTAGAAAGTATTCGGATCTTTAAATCTGCAGATCTTAATTTTATTCCTTACTTTACCAAAAATATTTTTTGAGAAGAGAAAAGAATAGATAACTCAGGCATAAAACTTCTTTAAAATAATATTTTTTCCATCTCTTATTCTCTGAAAAGAGATAATAAAAAACATTAGTCTGAAAAAAACATTTTCATTTGGACTAACCAATTCTCCAGAAAATGTTATCTTTCCAGACTCTATTATATATTTAATTTTATTACCAATTTATTCATTTACACTTCATATGTTAATACATTCGATAAGACTATTTTACGCTGCAAAGGGAAATTGAAATGAAAAAAAAGCACAAATTATAGGACACATTAAAAAGGCTGTATTTAATTAATACAAATGAAGTAAAGGATATTTTTAAATTAAATCTTTAGAAATGATTACAGTTTATTCAATAAATCAATAAAGAATTATTAGAAATCATTTTTAACATTTATATCACATTCTGAAACACAAAATAACATTTCATTAAGAAGGTTTTCTAAGTTTCCTTGGAGCAGAAAACTTTCATAACTTATAATCATCTGTTTATCTAATATTGCTGATAAAAAAAGCATCACTTTATTTTAAGTCAATAGATTTAACGTGTTTCTAATTTATATTATATAATATCGACTTTTATTTCGCGTTTCACAACATAATTTACACTACCTTATCTAATAATGGCTTGTACTGCTTATAAATATACTTGTGGAAATATTTAAAATGATATCTAGTGAAGATATTTATGTAGTTCTCTCTTTGGTGCAGCTTATTAAAATTATAATTAAGTAATTTTACTGTGATTTAATTTATTCTAAATTATTTTACTAACTTAGTTTATAAAAAATTCTCTTAAAAGGGCTTTAATATATTTTCTGGACAGATGGACGGACACTCATTCCTAAAAGTGATTGAAATTATAATAAAATGTATTTTCTACATGCAATAAAATAACAAATATTTTATACAATTTTAAAAAAATTATCGAGTGACAAATACATTGACATTATTGGCAGACATTGGTTTTCTGCTTTTTGTCATTCTATTTCTTTTTGTATCTCAGTACTGAGTAACAGAAACACATTTTTGAACCAGAATGATATTTAAACCTGAAATACAAATCAAATATGAAATTAAAAGCCTTCAATTATTCCAAGATACCACAACTGGTTTGTGATAGTTATATTATTCTTATATATTTTTCAAATTAAACACTTTATTTTTATAATATACATATATTAACTGAAATACAAATCAAATATTAAAGTTTAAAAATATAAATTTGGCTGCAATATATGAAATTAAAAGCCTTCAATTATTCCAAGATACCACAACTGGTTTGTGATAGTTATATTATTCTTATATATTTTTCAAATTAAACACTTTATTTTTATAATATCAAGATCAATATTATTTCACTGCTGGCCACTGTAAAGGCAATACCCTGTATTAATTATGCAAATGACATGAAATTTACAAAATGCATAGTGGAGGTAACATTCAAATTATAAGAATTTCAGCGCACAGGCATATGACACCCACCTGTGTCGCCACTTCAAAGCGCTATTTAAGGTTTGGAAATTTCATCGATTTCAAACTCAGTAATTGTGTTTTTTTTCTGTTTTTCAAAAAAAAAATGATCAATTATGCCTCGTAGAAAACAGCGATCATTTTTTAATCAAGTATCCGAATTCGACAGTTTAAGGATTGTGTTCTACCGAGCTTGTGGATTATCTTTTTTGAAAATCGATAGCCACGTTGAATGAATCCAAACAACTCTAATGTGATCGTTGGATGCAGGAGGGACGACGGACCGATGTGTTCTATTATATTCACTTCACTGCACCATTTCGTGTGATGAAAGGCAAATTGTACGCATGGCAGTAAGGGATCACACAGCCAAATAACGAACCATAAGACAGCACATTCAGTCTGTAACGTTACATCTAGTGTCTGAAAGTATTACTCGATGACATTTGCAGCAGAGTGTTCTGTCCACAAGACATCCATTGCTTTGTCTACATTTGTCGTAGAACCATTGACGTCTTCGCCTTCATTGGTGCCATGAAAGAAGGATGCGGCTGGCAAAATCGAATGAAATTGTCGTTATTGAGAAGTCACACTCTTGTCTGCAACACCACGATGAGGGCATTTGAGTGTGGAGACACCGTGGGTATAAAATGCTGAACAGCTGCGTTACACAACGCCACACTGGTCCTGCCTAGTATATTTTAGTATGGAACCACATTGGATATCACTCTCATATTCCTCTAAAACGCATTGAAAATATTTTAAATAGCCAACATTACATCACCTTAGTGTTGGAGCCAGTTGTACTTCTTTACCTTTAGGGCATGTCCACAGCCATATTGCAACAGGATGATGCGCGAACACACGTGTCATGCATTGTTCAAGGATTCATTTTCAATCGTCAGATTAAATCGCATTCCTGGACGGCTCACTCTCTGCATCTTTCACCGATGAAAGACATGTGGTCCATGGTTGTTCAATGATTGACCACGATTACATTCCCAGCTGTCACACCAGAATAATTTTGGGAATTTATGGAACCTTCTTGGTCTGCACCCGAAGAACACATTCAAAGGCTCTTTGAATTAACGCCGAGGCATGTGGTGGCGGTGATCTCCAACAATGGCGGCTACACTGGCTACTGAGTTTATCAGGAACCACGCTTCCCAGAAGTCTATAAATTTAATCATTTATCATTTGGTCTACATGTTATCTACAAAATAAATTTTCGTATGATATGTCTTGTCTTTCTTGGTGTTGCAATTTGCTTGGCCAGCAGTGTATATGAGACATTTAAATTAAATTTTTATAAAGTAACTTTTTAATATGTATAGTAAATATTTCCTACCACAAAAGATAATAAATCAAATATTTAAAGTGGTAATTTTGAAATTTATTTAATGAAAGAATTTTTAATTACATATACAATAAATTAATCATTGCACACATTTATTTTTCAATCCAGTTATTTGTTCGGTCAAATATTTAATTCTTTTTATTAAGAGTACTTCCACACCTCTTCCCATAATTATTAGGTCATGTTGAATTATTTTTCTATATGTTCTTTAGCGTTACTTCTGATAATTTATTACATCCAAGTAAATTTGAGTAAAAACTAATATAAAACAATCAAGAATCATTCTTGAGCCATTTCGAAAATTGGCCGTTGCTTATGAAACAATGGAATCGAAAGGGAAAAGACTAATGACTTCTGCCATTAAATTATCTTAAACATTTCTAAACAATAGCTATTGTCATTGGAAGGCTGTTTGTTTTAGGCTGTATTGTCTCATACCAGACTAACTGAAAAAAGATTTCTTTAAATAATGATAAAATTATATGTTTTTTTTCTGTAAACTTGCCATTAGAGACTTTTCTAAGGATTCATTTAAATAAGGTAGTAAAAAAATAAAGTAAACGTCTCAAAGCGAATTGAATGACATCGAAGTTTAAAACTCATATCTATTGAAATTAAATGAAGAAAACTATTATCACGATTTATTCATTGGTTAGTGAGATTTTTTTTAAATTTTAGTAACAAAAAAAATTTTTTAATGATTTCAATAGCTTAATAATGATGAATCATGTATAAGAATTTAACATAATTAAGTTTTTTCATGTTAAATATTTTAAAATAAAAAATATTTTACAAGACCTAACTTTTTCCCATTTTGTAAAATTCCAGATTATTTAATTAAATTTGAAGACACGGGGCTTATATTAAGAGCTCGTTTTACGATCCAAGATTCAGATTGATGCTCCGGTTGGGCAAGGTGGACTCGGTCAGGCCTTTAATTCATTCAATGAGTCGATAAACTGAGTACCAAGCACGCTTGGGAAATAAACACTGGGGATTTCGCATTAGTCTGACCACATAATCGAGACAAATGCTTCGTACCCCAGGGCCTCTCAGTGAGGAAAACAATTAGATGGACATTGTAGGCCTTGACCCACATGGACTGTCGTGTAACAGAGAAAATTTAGTTTTAATTAAATTTACATTAGTTTATTTAAATGCAGAGATCAATTATTTGTTGGTAATTTAACAAAATTTATATTTATTACACGTATTTTTGAATTTTTTTCTTTACTTTCTAACAATAAAATCGATAATAATAATATAATATTTACTATTCTAAAATAAAGTACACAATTTTGCTAATAGTTCCATGGCGCTCTTTTACTAATACCGAAATCGTAAATGGCTCAAGTTAAAGAAATCTACTTCCAATCTAGTATTTTAATTTATCTTTACTTATTTTTGTGTGTGTGTGTGTTTTTTATCGTATAGCTTCCACTAAATTGCAATTTTTAAGTAAAATATAATAAAAAAGAGTAAATTCAGTATCTAAAGAACTTATAAATTAAGTTTAATAATGAAGATGAAAATATCAACCTGTGCAATCTAATAATAAAATAGTTACTGTAACAAATATTGGAATAAAGTAAAAAAAATAAATTACCAATTTGAGCTTAAATATGTAAAGCTTTTGAATGTGAATTAAAATAGAATTAAAAATATGATTTTTCTATTGAGATGTATCCTGCCAAAAAGTATTCATGAGAGGTTAGCTTTAATAATAGGTAAGTTACCAAATATTTATTATAATGTCCTCTGAAATCAAATATTTTTGGAAAAATTTTACATTTTGTAGAATATTCATAATATTAATTAATAATGTTATAATTAAGCTTCCCAAAACAGTTATACAAATGCTTAAAGTATGAGGACATTTGATTTTAAATAACTTTGTGAAATATTTAAATAGTCACAAATAATTAGGATTTCTTTTAGAAATATTTGTTCTAAACTATATATATATATATATATATATATATATATATATATATATATATATATATATATATATATATATATATATATATATATATATATATATATATATATATATATATATATATAGTTAATTTATTTAATCACTCATATCAATGTTTATGATATCTTAGAAAAATCAGATAAAATAAACTAGACACTGAATAATATTTAGAATTATTGAAATAAACCGATGATAAAAATAAACAACTAATTCACACACACACATGGTTCGTGACTTACACATCAATCCCGTGCCTACACATTTCTATATAAATTCGGTAACTCCTTTAAAATATCGCCTCTTTCAATTGTTTCCTCTTTTCCAAAACATGATATTACAATATAAACACACTAGAGTAAAACAAAAAAAAATTACCATTTAGTTTTAGCAAGAGTATAAATAGCTTGATTCCTAGTCTTCAAGTCATCTCAATCATTGTCAAACAATATATTTCCGAATTTTTATCAATAAATAGAAATTATAAATTTGATCAAATAAGAATGCACAAATTTTATTGATAATCTTTTTTGTTTAATTTGATTTATTTATATTTATACTAGTAGGTAGAATGGAGTTATTTTGTGATTAAATAACAACATAAAGAGGGAGGCTTATAATATGCATTTTGCTCATTAATGTCACCATTTATGATTATTAAAGTAACTAATTGTGATAAACCATGTGCTCATTTGTACAGTTGAGTTATTTCGTGATTCTGAATCAAATTAAAAATGGAATCTAATAATATGTGTTTTGCTTGTTATCAGAACTATTTGCGATTATCAAAGTAACCATTTCTGATAAATCATTTAAAAGTCCGTGCATTTTAATTACAAGAATTTCCCACTCCTTTTAAATCACATCACATTTCATTATGCAATTTTCTACTATTATAGTTTTTAAATAATATTAAAAACTATAATAGTAGAAAGCATTGAAATGCATGAAGCATTTATGTTAATCAGGTATCATCCAATTTGCTTACTCTCAGACTTGATAGACGACCTTTTCCTCTCTTGAGGAATACAAGAAGAATACAAGAAAAACACATTGAATTTATTTTACCATTTCAAATAAACAATTATTGACTAATATCGCAATTGAAAAAACAGTTCTGCTTAAAATTTCCACAATAGTAAAAAATTCCTTAGCATGAATTATAAAACATTAATTTAACCTAAGTGTGCTTAAGGAATAAAATTAGATAAGTATAAGTATCAACAAATACAAAATTCTTAAGAATTCGAAAGTTCTTATATTTTTCTATTTTTGTAAGCATTACATTTTTTATACAAATAGAGAAGTTGTTAGTTGCACATGTTTTAATCATTTTTTATTCATTAAATATATGATATGCATAATTTCATATTTTATTTCATGTATAAATATTTATGTATTTTTTTATTTCCGTACCAATAATCTAGAACATATTAATGGAAAATATTTTAATATAAGAGTTCATAATGCAAAAAGAAAAATATGTAATTGAAGTAAATGTTACGTCAAGTATATGAAAATAGCTTTTTCAATGTCCAATTATTTCTTTTTACTATAAGTTAAGTTCCAATTCTTTCAACTTTGTTGAATCAATGGCATTGGACGATAGCATGCAAAAATGAGCTCGCTAATTAGATCGGTACTATCCATGTCTTTGAAGATCATTCATTAGTAAAGATTGAAATATGTAAGATCTGTTGCGGCCTAAAAACGTTACGAAGTGAGGATGAGTTTTTAAAAGAAATAATAAAGCAAAAATTAGTGAGTTGAAATAAAAAGGATCCATCAGAAGAAAAATCTTGAATAGTTATACTAAAACTGTTTTCAGTTTTTGATTAAAAGTCAAGAGTGGTAAACCGTGATTCAAATGTGTAAAGAAAATATTTTCGTTCTGAGTAATTTGTTATTGCAATTTGTGAGCTGTTTACAAAAATTTACAAAAGAAAAAATGTTATTAAAGTATTCAAGTTTACTAAAGAAGATTCAATTAGAAGGCAATTTAGTAAAAATACAACTGTGTGTGTTTGTGATTATAATTTATATTATCTTAAATTACATTGGTAATTTATTTTTTGTTTTTGTTATTAAATCATTTTTTCAGAGCAATTTTAAATAGCATTTTATACCAAGGCAAATATTTTATTTAACTGTGATATGTAGAACATGATTCTACTTATTTAAATTAAAAAGTTTACATTTGTTACAAGACATTTACGTTTTTAAATATATCTGTGTTGAATATTCAAAGCAAGTATTCAAGATACGCTTGTATACTTTCTTTGAATTTATCGAATACTCTTTTTAATATCTAATAATGTTAGACGAATTCCATATCTTTAATAATCAATATTAAATTAAAATTAATTTCGCAATAACAATTTGATATAATTATTAACCTTTATTATAACTTTATTCCAGCTACATTACTTTCTCTATTATTAAGATGCCTGTGTCGCTATTTTCCTATTGCTTTTAACTAAAACAGTTACAGTCATATAGTAACATCATTAATTTCCCACGATATTGTGAGTGATATTAATTCATAAATTTATTTATATTTTGTACTGTTTATGCATTTATTCTTTGTTTTTATATTTACATTAATATTCTGTAAAAAAATTTAAACTAATTTATCGAAAAAAAATTAATTGCCAAGATAATGCCTAATTTAAAAATAATCATTGCTCAGAGATATTTAAGACTTTGGATCTGTCTTCTTATTTATATGACCCTCATATGATAAGAAAAATATTTATAACACATTTAAGTGAAGATGATAAATTACAATATGGATAAAAAAAATCTTATTTTCTCATAAACTGCAAAATTTGTTTTTACATAGGACCCATTATTTAATTATTTATGCATTTACATATATAAATGTATCAATTACAATTAATATGAAGTTTAATAAAAAAGAAGTAAAATAATGCAAGAAACTAAAATACACAGTATTACTAAGTAAATGTTTTTCGATTTACCGTAGAGCTTAAAGTTTCTTTGTAATTAATTGAACTTATGTATACATTAATTACTTTAAATATTTTATTTTTGAAATAATATAAAAGTATTATGGGAAGATTGTTCTAATTTATTATGGATTAAAATATTTTATAGAATATATTTTGATTCTATATCTTTATATCTCTTCATGAAGCTACATTCGATTAGCTAATAAATTTACAATTGTGTGCATTTTAAAGCCATTATCAAAAACAATTAAATAATACGCACTTATGCTAAATCAATATCTTTGTTACATGTGATAAATATTTTTCATTAAAAATTACATAACAAATTACTATGCAGCAAATTTAAATTATATTTTAATACAAGCACGTTAGTGAACTGTTCTATTAAATAATTTGCAACTATATCTTTATTATATTACATAGTGTTGTATTTCTATTTTTAATGATTTTATAATATATTATTTTATATTTTAAACTAAAAAGATAAAACTTTATACTCAATAGAGCTGATGATTTCACAGCATATTAAATTTTCAGATTTCATGTTTTTCTTAAAATTTTAAAGAATAAAGTTTTAGGAAATTTAATGAAACTATAATTTTTGAAATAATATATAAAAGTAATCAAATTAATCAGTAATTCTATATTTAATGTCAAAGTGAAAATAAAATTCTAATGCATTCTAAAAATTCAACAACAGCGTAAGAGTTTGACAGCTGTTTCAAAATAAATAAATAAATAAAATCAATAAAAATTAAATCGTTCAACAATGCATTGTAGTCTCTTAAAATATTAACCTAATTTAAACTATACTTATCAGGCTAAATTTTCTTGATGAAATTCAACTATTTCTAAATATCTTTTATTTAATCTGTTAACTTGAAATATTCTGTGTTTAGAACACTAACGGAAATTCTTTGTCATCAGTTTCCTGATTTCAGAAAAGCAACTGCTTTTCTGAAATTGAGAGCATCCATACGGAAGTGAATAAGGCCGCTCAGAAGGAACCTGGTGGAAAACAGCTGACTTAATATTATTGTCTCAAAAATAAACAAGATAATCGAATAAAGATTTTCAAAGTTGTGGAGGAATGCCTTGTGTATAAAGATACAATACTTCGAAATTTCCTTTCATTTGTTGTATATTTTAATGTAACTAATTAATAAGATTTAAGTATTTTAATTGAATTCTTTAACAATTGTAAGCAGTATTTTACTATCCATATAGAATTTGAGATCTTCATACGATTCTGATGTTGGCAAAAGTGTTAAGATCATAATAGATGGAACTTAAACTAGAATTCAAATTTAGTGCATTTTTATGAGTTTATTGAGATTTATTTTGGTGATAATGAAAGTATTTAAGAGGAGTAATTATTACCAAAAACTTCTGCATAAGAAAGAATAATTCAAAATATGAAGTCATAAATCACACAATTACTTTAGCTCTCTTACAATATTTTGCATCACAAACAATTTCAAGAACTATTTGAACAAATAAACATATAAATTAGGAATTGTACATGGTTCCATGCATGTTTGGTCAGTACAGAGATTGCATCATTTATAAAAATTGAAACCTTTATTGATTTATCAATGAAAGGATTTATTGAAGTATTTATAAAAGGTAATCACACACACAATTTAGAATTAATTCATGATTATCAAAATACCAATCAAATAAACAGTCTATCTGAATAAATTAAGCAAAATCGTGATACTAAAATGTAGCAGTCTTTATTTTAACCAAATATATCTTTGGTCAAAATAGTAAGTTCCAGAAATAATTTTCAAGATCGAAAGATTCCATCCATTTATATTTCAAGATCAAGACTCCATCCATTTATAAAACAATGAATAGGTAAAATAAACTTTCTTTATTTAAGTAAAACTTATTTAAAATTTAAGTTTAAAAATAAAAGTCAGGAGTTTTTAAAACAAATATATTTTACACATTTGAAAAGTGATTTAAAAATTTGTTGAATGGAATAAATTTACTAATAATTTTTAATGATTCTTTGCTGTTTAATTGTGACCCTGAATGTGTTGATGTGTTGTGCTGTTCAAATTAGTTTCGTTACGTAACGTCGGCGCCCTCAACAACGTAATAATTTCTGTGAGTGCATTTTAGGACAAGTATTGTGCCTCCTTTTCTTGTATATATATATATATATATATATATATATATATATATATATATATATATATATATATATATATATATATATATATATAATATAAGAAATTGTTTAAACATTGAATTGATTTATACTTTAGCAACTAAAAATGAATTTCACTTTCCCTTCATAAATATAAATAATTTTAGAATATTCTTTATATTTTTTATATATTTTAGACCTTGCTTATTAGGTTACTATTAAATGCTTCCAAATAATTAAAAAATATTTAGAAATTAAAAAAAAATTCTTTTTTTTTCTAAAAACATGACTTTATCTTACTTTAAAAATAATTCTTTCATCTGCACGTTCATTTAATAAGGATATTAAGAAATGATAAAATATAACTGAATTTTAAAACAAATATTGAACATTTGGTTCGAAATATTTCTGACAAATTGAAATTTCTAAACTTACTGCTAATAATGCATTAAAAAGGGAAAAGGAAGTATTATATTTTAATAATTTTCTGGAAAAAAAAGAATTGATTATAAAAATTAGAAGAAAATTTTGTTTTTAATTTAAAAAAATCATGAAAACTTTATCTGATAAAAGGTACATGTCTTCATTTTAGCCTTCTGGAATAAACGTTTCAATGGTAAATTGATAGTGAATATCATAAAAATGCTTCTTAATCAATGGCTTTAAATTTTTTCATTACATTGAATTCAATGAATCTTTAAGCAAAAATATATAATTTTAACAAAACATCACAATTTAACTCGCAAATAACCGTTATTAAATGAAGGCAGAAGTACAAATATAATCTTAAGAAAGGTCCCAAATTTGTTATTGAATAAAGTCTAATCAAATTAAGATGAACCTGATGATTTTAATTATTACTGGTTGTACTTACTAGGAGAAAAGTTTATTGCTGAAAGAAATATATGAAAGTACTCTCCTTTTTTAAATAGTTATTTTAGTCAAAATATCTGGTATTATACTAATTTTGAAAATATGAATTTAACTTATATATAGTATTAGATTAGCAGCTATTTAGATGTAAGTATCCTATATAAAACTTGAATTTTATATTTCAACAAGCAAGGCAGACTTTCCCACTTTTTTATGCTTAAAAAATATTTTGTACAAAAAATGTATGTATTGAAATCATTTCTAAACATTCCTGATATAAATATTATTAAAGATATTTTCTGAATGATAAAATAAATATGTAAAAAAAAAGAAAAACCCCATTCCGTGTTTAAAAAAAAAAAAAAAAAAAAAAAAAAAGGAGTGTTAGCTTTCAGAATATTTTTATTTCTATTTATGATATATAGTTGTTTTTATTTGTTTGGATTAAATTGGTGAAAGCTCAGTAGTAATTTTTTTGAGCAAGTTATCATGGATGAGATGATGTAGTTGATAATTACTTAGAAGACTTAGTAAATGATGTATCAAACGTAACCCTTTTATTTGATTACAAAAAGAAAAGAAACATTGATGCAATAGATAATTAATTATTTTGAAAATTTCTATTAACATTAGATATTTGTTGTATATTTATAATGTGAACTAAGAAACTGAATATTTATTTGATTTGTTCAATATATATATATATATATATATATATACACAAACGTAGCGAGTCAATTTCTGCAACCAATAACGTACGAATTCTAGTATTAATTCCAGATGAGAAATCTTAGTTTCTTCCTTAAGTGCTTTGATGATTTGATATATTGATATTGGAAAGCAATTTGTTCTCATGAATACATACACTCGTAATTCGTATTTCCGATTATTGTCATTTTACTGACTAATATAAGATTAATAATATTCCTTACCTTATTATTCTAGAATATAATAAGGAGCACCTTCTTCAATCAAGCATATTGTAAAAATTTTGTAGATATCCCATATTTTTCAGCTGTCGATGCAAAATATTATATATTACTATTTGTTTCAAATGGTGAAGTTATATTCCTATTTTGTAATTTCTTTTAAAATAGTAATACCTAAGAAATGCGTAAATGATAATATATTTAATAATATTAGCAATAATATTAGTAATAGTAATATATATAAGTAATATTTAATATTTTAAATGGTAAAATTTCATTGTAAGTCAAATACTATTTAGAGTCTATTTATGTGTAAGCAATGTTGTAATTCTATGTACTTAAAAATTATTAAATAAAAGTCATTCATTTAATACTAAGATTTACTGAGATTTAATACTATATTGAAATATGAGAGAGTTATAGCTTTTAATTTAAAAAATCATTTGTGTATTTTAAATACAGTTTTTAACTCATATATATCAAAAAATACACTCTTTACTTTAAATTTTCATTATTTCTTAAAATGAATTTATTCACATGATTCTTAAAATGAAATTATTTACATTTTATTACAAATTAAATTTACGTGTTGAACATTAAAATTAATCTTAATTTTTAGATTTATATTTAAAACTATTTTCATTATGTTAAATTAATTACTATGATAATCTTATGAAATTTACATCATTGGGTATTTTAGTATTTCTGCTTTTGAATGGGAGGAGTGTTGAAATGAAAGAGATAAAAAAGAGAAAAAGAAATGAGATAAAGGAAGTTTTTAAATCATTTTAATGGTGTTTGAGAAGAAAATATGTAATTTATTATTATTTCTAAAATTATACTTATGTTTAAAAATACCTATATTTAATAAAAGTACGATTGGATACTAAAATAAATTTCAGTTAAAATATTTTCTGTTAAAGTATGATTTATCTTAACATGTTTTAGAAACCCCTGATGAAAACTGTTATTTCAACAATTATACATTGAATTTAACAAATTTGAAATAGCTTTTTTCAGGTATTATTTGACGAATGATTGTGTGTAGAGAGAGAGAGATAGAGAGAGAGACAGACTTGCAATATAGATAAAAAATTTATTTCTATAAATTTGTGGAAAAAAGTAATTACACAATTAAATTATTTAATTTAAACACTATTTTTATATTCATGTTTATTATTTAATTAATAGTTTCCTACTACTATTTATTTAGGTATGTTTCATTTGTAACTATAATCAGTGTTTGAATAAAATCAAATATATTTCAAATGAAGTTATAATAAGGGTTGTTGATAAAATTCATTTGTGGTATATTTTTTTTCAGGAGGGAAGTATAAAATTTGTAACAACCACTCTGTTTCCGGGACATAATTTTCTTTCCAAATATTCCAAAATAGTAGAAAAAATTAAACTATATTAAAAAAAATTAAAACTTGTTATGTTTGTCTCTGGCATAGGTCTCTTCAGATGTTTTTGGGATTTTATAGTTTTAGGTTCTATTTTAAATACACTTGCCTATAAAATTTTATTTTTAGGCGTTTTATCTTCTATAAAGTATTATATTTTTTTCAATACAAGATGTAGTTTTCAGATATAAGGAGTGATGCAATTACTCATGAATTCACATATTTCGAATACTAATTTTATTCTCTTTAAGGAGAACCTTAACAGTTATTATGACAAATCATGAATAAAAGTGAAAGAAAAAACCCTAAATTCAAAACTATTTTATGTTGAAATATGAAGATAGTAATCAAAATATATGGTACTTTTCTTAAAACAGTATTTTATATATTTATTTGCTACAAATAACTAATAATTTCAAATAGATTATCTTTATATAAAATTGAGACAAAAATAAACGTATAGCATGAATATGTATTTTACCAGGCAACATCAATGTTGTTTTGTAATGCAAACTATTATTACTAATTTAAAAAAAACTTGAAAAAAATGATAGTATTGAATATCCATATACTAGAGTTTCATTTGCAGTAGAAAAACGCAAAAGACAACTATTTTGTAACACATATATAGACCATTTGCTTCAAAAAATAATAAAATAAATCTTTTTAACACGTTTGCTTGCTTTATTTAATACTGAAAACAAACTTTTATAGTAAAAACTTCAATATGTCACAAAATCAACACATTTTATGCTTCTTTTTAAAATATGCGTCTATTTTCTTCCTTCAAAGTTTCACCAAAACAATTAATGTGTTTGTAAATAATAAATATTTTATGTATCCCTCCAAAATATTTCAAATTATTCAATGGAAGCGAAGTAAATTCAAATTAAAAATTCGATACTTGAATAACATATTTGAGTATAGAGCAGAAAATTCTTAATAAGATTCTGGATATTTACGAACAAATAAATTTAAAAATAAATTAAATATTATACTAAATCTATATACCTTTATAGAATATTAATAAGAGAATTTCAAGAAATTTAGGAAGACAAATTCTCATTTATTATAAAATTTACATATAAAATTTTATTTTATATTACCTCTTCAGAGATAAAGATATTGACTTTAATCTGCCGAAATAAAATTCTCTTCTAATTCTTGCTAATAATTATCACGTTTTGTAAAAAAAACAAAATTACAGGAAGAAACGAGTTCGAGATGCAAATGTCATAAAATTTCAATGAAGCAGCTAAAATAATATTACACTTTTAGAATTTCAAATAGTTAACATAAAATTCGATGAATCTTTCTAATTAAGTTCTATTTTCTAAAAAATATCCCATAATTCTTATAGAAATTGACAAATATTTTAAATTAAAAAAAATGTAAAAACAAAAGTGAAATGAAATACAAAAATAAAAATTTTGATAAGTTTACATTTTGTGAATAATGAAATTATATATTAGCCAATACGATTTTAAATATTGTATTAACTCAAAGGTGATTTTGACAGTCATCGAATGTTGCTTTGAATTGTAATCAAACAATGACAAAATTAAAATGCAACTTAATAATAAACAATTATGTAAAATTAAAATATTTATATATACCAATTTTCTGTGAGAAATTATAGCCTTTAAGAAATATCCTGAGCTAAATGATTAATAATTTATTAATCATTTACATTGGACGTAAATGATTGCCTGCAAATTTCAAATTTCTTTCTTATAAAGAAAAAAAAAGTTATTCGATTGATACAAATACAAAATTAGAAAAGAATATGTTGATAGTGATAATCAATTGTATCCTAATTTTATGAAATTAGTGAAATTGTTCCTATAAAATACTTATACCAAGATTTTTAAATGTATTAATTATCAGTTATAGATTTGACATTTTCTGAATGGTTATATCATTTTATATTATCCAGTTGGGGAAAAAAGAATTTCAAAAAACAATAGATAAATACTGTGATGATAAGGCTATGTCATTGAATTAAATTTCTAATAATAAACATTTATGAAGATTGATTAGAGAAATTCGCTCATATACGTATTACATGTATATAATATAGTTATTATTATTTCATAAAAAGGAATAGTGGGAAATTTATATACTGTTAACTTAGTAATTATCTTACAATATTGAGGAATTCTGCTTTATAAAGATGAAAATAAACATGAGGGAAATAACTTGAAAAATATATTCTTTCGGATGCGTTTGATTACTTTATACTTTACTTATAAATAAATGTATTTTAAAAATTTTGTTAAAGAAAGTGTCTCAAAATAATGAAAAGAAGAAAGAAATTTCTTGTCAACATAATTTGGATCATTGAAGACAACCAATAAGTTATTTTTCAGGATATCACTGTCAATGAACTAGAATAAAATAGTGACTTGACTGAATGTTTAATTTTTAATCAGAAGTATAGAGAGGATATGTTTTCTTCATTTCAGTAATTCCTTTAGTCTTCAAATAATACTTCTAAACAGTCTTAAATATTTGCTTACAAAATAATATGCAGGATGTTCTATCTTAAGAAGATAATAAGAAAATAAATATATCTACATACTTTATTGATATTTTAATAAAAACAAATTAAATACTTTTAATAGCTTTTAATCAATAACACAAAAATTGAAAATATTTGTTTAATATTTCTTTTTTTTAAGAAAATACATTTTTGTACAAAAGCATATATATATATATATATATATATATATATATATATATATATATATATATATATATATATATATATATCCAAACAGGAATATTTTGCATCTTATATAAATTGTGTAATTCATAATCATTTGTAAGAACGATATCATTTGTAATTAGAAATAAAGTTTTAATATTATTTCTTTCTTTGATTTATGTATGAAGAAAAGAAGCATCATTATAAAAATATTAATGTAGCAATTGGAAGTTTAATGGTAATTTTACTTGTACTTTGCATTGAAATGTTATTCAGAGTTTAATTAAAATATAAAAATTCCCTTTATCAGTTTTTCATTGAATTTCAATATTTATTTTAGGTACAATCTTAAAAGTGTATAGAAATATTACATAAATATTTCCCTGTATTTTATTCCCTTAGATGAAGGATACAAATTTCCTCATTATTATGTAAAAGTTTACGAGTTGATAAAATAAATTGTTAAATTTAATTCAAGTATACAAATCGCAAAACAATTTGCTTTACATTTGAAATCACAGTTTAAATTCTTACTTCAAGTTTTGCATATTACAGTACACTTTAGGGTATACAAGAAATAAAAATAGGTTTCTCAATTTATTTTCAGCAAAAATATCCCAATGAATTTTTATGATATTAATTAAAAATCTATTTAATGGTTTTTTTCATTGTTTGAACAAACTTTAAGCATCTAAGCACATTTCTCATACCTAATTTAAGATATTAGTGCTATAAGCCATTGTATTTAAATGTTATTGTTCCTGATGTATAGCAGATGCTTAGCATCAACATCAATAATAGTCTGTAAGACTTATGAAACTGAATTGTGATTGTGAAAGGGGTATTTATATTAAATATATCTTTACGAATCGTTCACTATATTTTCAGAACGGAAACTGTATTAACTAACATAATTTAATTTTTTTGAAGAAAGTTTTTAATCACCCATGTTACTTAACATCATCATTTATTTCTTGTATGTATACTTCAAAATCTCTCTAAAAATATTTTATTTAAACTTTTGTTAATTATCTTACTTCTACAAGTAAAATGTAAAGACGTTTTTTGAAAGTATTTTTTTCTTTTAACTAAAATATAAATCTTCCTCAGATTTCTAGGTTTCTAGGAAATATTTTAACTTTAATAAAAAAGGATACTCAAGTAAGGTCTCAATTTTTCCTATTGCTGCTGCAGTTAGAAATATAAAGATAATTTTATAGACCCCGTAAAACATTTATTTTTTATCAGTAAATCTAATTATTCAGGATTTTAAAAGAAACTCATAAACTCTTAAATCATTAAAACTGTGATATGAATATTTATGATATTTTAACTGCCCTCAATTGGTTTGATTGTATTCATAGTTAATCCTTACAGTAATTACAATATATCAATTAAATTTCAGTTAGTTGCAACTATATTTTCTAGTATTTTGTGCTTTGTATTTAAATAAGTATATCCTGACAAACAAAAACAAGTTGACTAAAAATAATTCACTTTTTAGCAAATCTTTAATCATTGCGAAAGTAATTGGACATTTCAATTCATATGAGTATAATTTGAAGTTATTATAAACTTAAAAATTTAATTTTAAAACAGTTTTAAATTAAGAATTCAATCCTATAAAAATTTCCTTACTAAATAAATTTAATTATTTTCTTAAATTAGAGAATCCCATTAATAATGTTATCATATTATACTTATTTACTAACTATTGATTAAATATTTAACATAAATCTCACGGGACAAAATAGAGTGTAATTTACCTCCAATGAATTATTTGAATTTAAGTATTCATCCGGAATTAAGTATAATATGACAGTATAATTTTTTAATTTTTGTTATTAGATTTTTTTTATAAATTCGCCAAAGCAGAAAAAAAAGCTTTTTGTTTTGTTTTGTGGACAGACTTGTAACGAAGGATGCCTTCCGATGAAGTTTGCTTATTTATGATTAATGCTAATTAAGTGTTTTTATTTTAAAAGTTGAATGTATAATGCCAGTTTCCCTAAGCTATACTTCAAGAATGCTAATTTACCCCATAGGCTTGGCTATTTTGAAGTTAAAAACATTAACACATGCTCCTTTTTATATTAAAAAGGTAATTAAGAAGAAAAAGAACGCTCCGCATAGAATGCTTAATTTGCTGTAAATAATTATGAATGTCAGAAATTTCAGAAGCTATAAATCTGGCTAGATGTTAAAAAAATCCCTTTGATCTTGACAGTAAATGGAAGTTAAATTGCCTTTTGAAAGATATTTTGCTACCAGCAACCTTTTCTGCTTATATTTTTTCTAAAAAAGTTATATTTTTATTAAAAATATTTAATTTTTTATTATAACCTTAAACAGGGAAAAATAATCAATTTATCGACTTTATTTATTATACACTAAGACGTACTTAGAGACCTCGGACAATACATTGCAGACAATCAAAAATCCTAGCAATATTTACATAAAATATGTAAAATTACAATTAAAAACATTTTAAAACCAATATTTAGGTATGAAAATTTAATCTGCATAAAATTCAATATGTAATAATAAACCATTTTACGCAATTATAATATTCAACTCAGTATTAAAAAAGTAGATAGGTATACATAAATATAAGTATTAAAAATTAATTTTTCTCCTTAAATATAAGGTATACGTCTCTGTTTGTGTAAAATGCATGATTTCTGATTATTTTCCCATAGTTTTTCTGCTGTTTAAAATCTCTGAAAAAATTACTTTTTCCACAACATATTTGTTATTTTACTTTACTCACAAATTGAAACATAATAAAATAGGAACGAAAGAAAAATATCCCCTGTTTATTAAAATGGGGAATTTGTAATGATTTTTTTTCTCCGCTTTATTACAGTTTATTTTCTTCCCCTTCCCACTATATTTTCATACATACTGCTGGTAAATGTAATCTAAATTCACATACAGTAGAATTCCATTTTTCCAATTATTTATGCATTATGACTTCCAATTTTGAGCTTGTTCATTTGCATACAAAACATTTACCGTGTTATAAATGAAAATTTTTATACCCTTTTATAAGAAATGTGTATCGACATGTAATTTCTACATGTTTGAATATGACTAGTGATTTCTTTCTAATTGTTTTACATATTTTTTTATATTATAACCATATTAAATTTAATTGCAAATTAAAGTGTGAAATTTAAATTAACATAATATTATTCTTCCTTTAATCAAACGAATCCTACATTACAAATATACAATACAATACAATATATGTATATAGATATATAGATGTATATATAGATGTGTATATATATATATATATATATATATATATATATATATATATATATATATATATATATATATATATATATATATATATTATTTAATTGTACTTAATTGTGCATGTTATAAAACTAAATTAAAATACCAGCTTAAAAAGAAAACATTTAAATCAAGTTATATTTGACGTTGGTAAACAGAATTCCTTTTCAATTTATTCGACTGGGGAATTATTAGCGAAAAAAATGTTGATAATTGCTAAGAAAGGAACTTAGGTAAAACAACGATTCAATCAACTACTCTATTTGCATACTATTTGTAAATTTTAATTTAAAGAAATTTCTTAAACAAGATATAATTCCAGGTTAAGGATGGAAGATCATTGATTATGTGGAAGCATTATTCTTCTTTTTCCAAGAGTGACAGCAATAATAAATGGTTAACTGTACACAGCTATTTGCAAGACAACATTTCCAAAATTAGCATGGTGTATTGTCCAAATAATATTTTCCGAGGCATATCAACCTATCATGTTCGAATATTGAAATACATAATCTGCATTTTCTCTGTAGGAAGATACTTTTAATTTTTTTCATTAACCCCCCCCCTGGAGTTAATAGTTTATAAGAACTAATATTTTACTATTAATAAGAGTTAATAATAGTTAAACAAAGATATATTATTATAAATTATTGTATTCTTCTTTCTTTGATAGTTTGTCACCTTCGCAGTGTAGGGAATCAAGTAAACTGTAATCATTACATCCATATCAATGGGGTGACTTTTCGTGGTAAATCGATAATCCTCTTCAAATTAGTAATTCATTTTCTACCTTTATCTTGTATCATTTTCGATATACGGAAGCTAACTCTGCAGCTCTCCGCCAGATAGCGCTGTGTGTGCTCTCATTCAGTAGCTCATATTTAATTTACTATACCAAAACAACACGTTTATAAAAACAGCAGCAGTCGTTCAAGGATTAAGAGGGTGACAAAAGACTAGCGGTCAACCTGTATAAATATTTATGCATTTTTATATTCATTAGGTGATTTTTTGTAGCTCTTTGCAAATGAATAATTTTAAAAGATGTTTAAAAAGAATAAAAAACTAAATTTAAAAGTATCTCCTTAATTATTGATTATTTTAAAGAGTCATCTTTCCTTTACAATTATTTGTGTTTTCGGAAGGCTATAATTGCCCAAGGCGTAACAATAATTCTCATTTTCTAAATAGGTGTTGAATCTCTATTTATATATAAACAACTTGCGTTAAATTTCTTTCCATTTATTCTGTAGGTTTCACTATTGCTGCCCATATAGCAATAAATCTCGGGAATCATTTCTTATCAGCTATTTGTTCTGCCTTATAAGTATCCTGTATTTTGCGTAAAGACCCTCTAGAATGACATTTTAATGGGCATTGTGTAAACGATTATTATTCACCGTTATAGCTTTTCTTATAAATAATCATTATGTCAAGGGTAAGTATAAATATTTTCCATTAAACTTAGCATCAGTTGAATGAATTACACTTGTAGAGATTTTACGACAAGGAGTGATTGCTTTATAACGCAATAATTACTTAAGGCAGTGTAATTTGTTGATATAATCTAGTGACGTTGAATATATTCCCTTCTCTCTTTATTCTTCGTACATCTGTCCTTGTTTTGTGAAAAGTAAATGATCAGAGCCCTCAAAATACTCTTTCCTAAATATCAACTCTTTCAGTTTATCTCAAAGTATATTACTTAAAATGCATGCATATACATGAATATTTCTAATTATTAAAATTGTGCTCCTTATATGTTTATATAATTTT
Source organism: Latrodectus elegans (assembly GCA_030067965.1). Lineage (NCBI taxonomy): Eukaryota > Metazoa > Arthropoda > Arachnida > Araneae > Theridiidae > Latrodectus > Latrodectus elegans. The sequence continues at coordinate 21,927,895 of CM057812.1, forward strand.
TCTTTATATCTTATTTATTATCATGGGTATGTTTTTATTTATGAAAATGTTACTCACATTAGATAAAAAAACGATGAATCGAAACCTGTCTTAAGCTTTAAAAGAAAAAATAATAATTTTTTATATTATATTTAGAAAAAAGTTTTTTCAGTTCTATTGAATTTTTTTAAACATTGAACTTATTTACATAAATTGAAACGTTATATTCCAATACGATAAAAAAATCAAAAGTTGTCAATAACGTCAAATTATATAAAACACATTAATTTCCTTTCCCACTGGCTTTTCCATCGAATTGTACTTAAATTTATAACAAAGTTTATAATGGTATGAATAGAGTACTTTTTATTAATTTTAAATTATTTATTTTTTTAGCAATTAAAGCCGACATTTGGATGATTTCATCCTTTCAAAAATGAATTCCAGTTCACATTTTATAAATTTCTTGTAACGATTCGTTTGGTTACCAATACTTATAACTAGAGAGTTTAATCACATTTATTAATGTATATCGAAGATGAAAAAAAAATATTTATTTTAAAACTGCTTAAATGGTTCATGTTTAACTCAGATTTCAATAGATTAATGAATTCCTTGAAAGATTGGGCGTATTAAAATCTTGAGCAATTTCCTCTATCATTCCTGTAAAAGTTTTATAACTTCAGTAGTGAAGGATTAATCTATTGTGGAATGGTAGTATTTTCTACCAACTAGAACGCAAACAACAATTTATTCTATTTCGAAAGATGGTCTGACACTTGAATTTTTATGCACCAATGTATGAAATGCATCAAATAGGTACATTTATTCTGGTAAAATCATGCATGATACAGTCAATTTGAACTCAAGCAATTGTAATTAAATGCTTGAGTTCTGAGTTAATCAACATACAAATGGTTGTGACTCCCTTTTCGATTTAATGCTGATACACATTAATATAGACTCTGAATTCCTTGAAAAATAACACCACACATTTAACACTGTCTGTATATGTGAATATAAAATAAATATATTACTGAAAATACATTGTTGTATTAGTGTCTGTATATATGTGAATATAAAATAAATATATTACTGAAAATACATTGTTGTAATAGTGTATTTTTTATACTATTACATATTGTATGTTACGTGGCAAAATGTATACCATTTCATTATTCTTTCCTTACTTTATATAATTCATAACATTTTAATGATTATTCTTTCATACTTTTAATACATAATTTTTGATGATTTACGAAAACATTTCAAAAATTAAATTTATAACTTCACAATACATAAAATTTAAGCTAAAATAAGGCAATTTTAAAGTATTTGTAAGTAGTGTAATTATTTTATTTTAAAATATGTCACTTAATAACGTACATTTGTCACGTTGCATGTTATTTAAAATATTCTCTTTCAAAATCTAACAATAACGTCTCGATATATCTCAGTTGTCAAGATATTTTATAATATTTCGTAATATGCGAAATTTATATATATATATATATATATATATATATAGAAGGTAAAAATATATTAAAATAATGAATACAATACTGAAAATACAATATGATAAAATATAAACTACAATACATTATAGGAATTATAGCCAGCGCAAAAAGCACCTAAAGAAATTTTATATTCTGATTTCAATATTTTCATATATATATATATATATATATATATATATATATATTTGGTAAAAAACGCATATATATATATATGCGTTTTTTACCAAAAAATATCTATAATATGCAACAAAAATTATATATGTTATTCATGCTACATATATAATTAAATGTGACTACAATGACTATAACTAAATGACTAATGACAATATTCTGAATTACACAGGATAACAAAGTTGTAATTTTCAACAAAAGACTAGGAAGAAATTTCTGAACAGATTAAAGTCAATAACATTCATTGAATAAGTCTTAGATAAATATTTATATAATGCAGGTCACTTATATTTGCTTAGTCGTACTTTGAGTTTTCATTAAGTAAGTGGCTATTGGTTGTTACCTTCTACTTCCCAGTTACCGTCTTGAAGCTCCTATAAACACACACACACACACACACACACACACACACACACACACACACACACACACACACACACACACACACACACACACACACACACACACACACACACACACACACACACACAAATTGCATGAACGTTACAAAACATACGTTGCTAGTAAATAGTTGTTTATGAAATTATGCTCCACCGAGGTTACTATTGGCAGTTACATAGTGACAAAGTGATATAGAATATGTTTTGTGAAGTGGTCAGAGAAACTAAATTCACAATAAAATTTATGAGGAAAGTGCCATCCTCATTTTATGTTTCTTTTTCTAGTTCTTCTTAAATTGGTATATGAAATTTGGTATCGTAAGTTATTTATTGTAAAAGTTCAACATCAAAATGATGAAGATAACTATAATTAGTACTAAAATTTTATTACTTCCAAAATAAACCAATTATTGAATATAATTGTTTGTTTGCTTTAGATTTGTTTCTTTACATAAGGCTTGACTGTCCCAAAATGTCACATCATTTCGTGAGAAGGTTTCGAAAAATAAAAACAAACTGTTAAAGAGGTTCTAAGAGAGTCGCTTGTTGATTCCTAGAAATTATTGTAAATTTTCCAAAACAAATGTTTCTTTCCAAAGTTGAAAAACACTTTCTGCGGGAGACAGTTTTAATTTTGGTTCTTACTCAGTCAAGCACTGAACTTTTCATCAGGAAATGAATAATTATCAGGTTAATTTGCATCATATTAATAAATCAGTATGAACTAATTTAAGCTTTGTTTCTACTGTTCCCTCGTTTAAATTATGCTTAAAAGCTTTCCAGACGACAAGCACTTATAAGGTATAGATGAATTCTATAATGTAATGACCAAATGGTTTAATAATCTGGTGGCACATGAATATAATATGTGAGAAATATGAGAATATTGGAACATTATATGTGGGAATAGAACAATTTGAATGTAAATATTGCGTTTTACGGTAAATAAGAATAACTTAACATTGTACAGTTATTAGTAATTTGTAATCTCCATAAATTTAATATTTCTCTGTATTGAAATTTTGTACACAATATTTAAAAGCCTAAGTGAATTATATCAGTTAAGACAAGTAATCATACTGAGAATTTAATAAATATAAGAACTTTCATTCTGTAATATGCATTATTTATTCCAGAATTGTAAAGATTTAATAAGACCTTATATATATATATATATATATATATATATATATATATATATATATATATATATATATATATATATATATATATATATATATATATATATATGTTTACAAACTGGTATGTTTCAAATTGGGCTCTAATATCTTGCAATTTATCATTTATCAATTGTCAAGTGCTTTTCCGACTGACATCTTGGAAAAATTCCTTTTTGTGGTTTTTATTCAAAGGAATGTTAGCTTGAAAATCCTTGATACCCTTTAATTTAAGAATTTGTAACAGAAAATCAAGAGTGAAATTGTTTTCATTCTTTCTGAAGCATACGTAATTTAAAAATATTTGTTCCTTATAATATTCGAGAAATAACTAATTTCTAGACATTATTTTTAAACATATAAAGTAGAGATGAATTTAAGTATTATAAAGAGTATTTTACAAAATTCGTTCAACAAATATCAAATAAAAAAGTTTCTCTTTGAAGCAGGGAATAATCCATCGGAACCCCAAACGGATGTAAAGAAGTTACAGAACTTAATCTTAAGCTGTTTTGTTGTGTTCAAAATATATTGCCTACGTCATTTACTATAATGCGTTTAAAAGATACGGTGTCCATTTATTTCGATTTCAAAAGCATTTATTTCTTAGTTTAAAGCCAAGTAATATATCAAGGATGATTCACAAATTCTCTTCAAATACCTTAAGAAACAAAAAAGGTTTTCTTTCAGCAAAGAAAAACAGATTTCTGGAAGTTGGTATAAAGTACCTGATGCTATCACCACTCTAGTTCCACTCTATATATTTTTTTTTTATTTTGCTTCTCTTTCGAATTTCCCCAAAGGTATTTGGCAACTCTGCTAACATTCTTTTCCTCTAACCTGAAGTCAAAAATACTGTTTATTGGCATTTGTTTCCTATCATATCTATTAAATTTTTTGTTTCTTATTTATTATCATTCCTTACTTTGGTTACATCATAAAGAAGAGCAATGCCGACTAAGAAAATGATAAGAATATTGGTACAACATACATATTATCGTCAGAGAGTAGTTACTGGCCTTAGTATAAAGTTTTGAAGTTTAGCTTTTCATTCTTATTAATTAAGGAATTCCTTTACTTCAGAAATGTATTCTATAAATAATACATTATTCCTTACTTAACTGTATAGTGACATAAGGCGGCCAACATAGTGTTATCATAAATGTGGTAAGAATTTATTAACTGCCTTGATATTTTTTCGTAAGGAGATAATTTTAAATATAAATATGATTTTCTAATTGACACTGAAACAGAAATTTGTGAAAAGTGTTATGCATATTGTATTTTCAACACATTTCTGATAGTGTAGAATAATAAAATGTTCTTTGGTAAGTACAATAAATTGTCACTCAACTGATATAAAATGCTTAGAAAAATAGAATAAAAGAAAAAATGCTTATTTGCTTTGTTTATTAATGCTAAACTCGAGATGAACAACTGGGTAACTGATATCAAAATCATTTATTTTTCAGGAAGTATATTTTTTCCCCCAAAAATTTCAGGTACTTAGAACTTTTATCGAAATACAATTCAGCTTAATTTTTCCATCTTACATAGTTTATGTTCTTAACCTATTTATATTATTTTGCTATGGTAGAAAGCTAAGAAAATGACCCGCTTGTTATGTGGTGACGAATTAAGCAACTGAGAAAAACTGTTGCAACATTTCAGAACCGAATGTATTACAGGAAATCCGTTATTCATTATATATTGTTAATGGGTATGATGAGATGCAGTGCGTAAAAAAAACAAATTCATTATTTTAGTTACACCTGATTAACAGACATTTGTTATAAATAGAAGGATTGATTTCACTGATTGTTACAGGAATCATAAGTTACATATTCATTAAGGAATTTATGTAATTTGATATTTTGAAATATATATGAAATATATTTAGTTAAAATTGTATATCTAATAACTGCATATCGATGAAAATCCTAGATGAAAATGGTTAGCTTTGTAGATTGATAAAACTTTGTACACTGGGTGGGCATGTTACCATACATTTAAGAAGAGTTAGAAACCCAATTAAAAGAACAATTTGTAGTTCGTTCGGATCGTTTCAATACCTGGAATTGATTATACATGATTCATTTCCCAAGGTGGCCATTCATAAGAAAGTTCAAGTTGTAGTATTCTCTCTAAATTTCGTTGAATATCCCCCTGGAAGTTATACCACTCAGTTTGATAATGGTTATTACCCTGATTTCATCAAGTGTAGTTTCCATGTATAGAAATTATAGATTGATGTTACTTTGGTGATAATTATAAGAGTTACAATTCAAAGGCTTATAAAGACAAACAAAAAATTAAAAGAAACATAATAATAATAGTAATAGTTGTCATGCCAAGATTCTTTTTCCAATAATCATTTATAATAAGTTTTTTTTGTATGTGATAGTACTATTATTATTATTTCAAGCAAAATACAAAACAATAAATATTTGATTAAAGTAGTTATCAGAGCTCATTACTGAATGTCTATAATATTCAAATCAATGATATTAATTGATCATTAAATTATATTGCTTAAACAAGGTGCATACTTAAGTATTTTAACAGAGGTAAAAATGAGTTTTTCAACGAAATACCTGAAAAATTATAAGTATGGCAATGTTTAAGAAAAAGATCATGTCTAAATTAAAAATATAAGAGGATGAAAAATATCTTTGTTTTATAGTTCTATTATATATTTCAAATCTTTTATTTCTTGAATTATCTATACAAATTATGTAATCACTCATTAACATTATTTAAGAAATATTGTTATTTTATAATTTGGATAAGAATGATATTTTAATAAATAATTAATTTAAATAAAACTATAACGATAAAATAAAATTTGCATAACTTTTTTTCAATTTTTTAATAATTCAGTTTTAAAAAGGTTTGAAAGAAGATGGAGAAAAATGTTTGAAGTATTTAACCTCATTTCATTTTAAAAAAGTTACTTTTAATGAAGTATTTTAAACAGATTTCATTGTTGCCAATTTTAATTATAATTTAATAATTTAGTTACAAATAAGCTATGAATAACTAAAAAAACTTGAAAGTTATAATAAAATAATTTTTAAAATTCTATTCCATTTTTTTCGAAAATTTTGGAATTAACAGGAATTACTCAAAAAAGATATATAATGAATGTTCATATTCTATAATAAAATGTTGTTTGCATCTATTCAATCATTTTTTTATACATTAAAATGCATTTAAACATGCTTTATTCATTCATTTATATACAACATTTAATAGAGTTCATTAATTATTAACAAGATTACCTTATTGCTTTTAGAGATCAGTAACTATAAAGTTACTGATCTTTAAAAACAAATGTTAAGATGATGTTTGATTAGTACGTTTCCTTTACTTGTCTGTTGATATCTTTTATTTTCAACCAAAACTTAACATTCATTTTTTATCCTATTCAACCAGTTTGTCTATTTTTAAGCTAATTTGTGCTACAGACAGATTAAATTATAGTACAATTTTTAGTAAATATTTAATTGTTTAAAACAATGGAGAGTGTTATTAATGAAGTGTTGTCAATTAGATGGTTAGTGTCAAAGTCTTCAGTTTATTACTGCACATTTGTTAGGCTTTTTGAATTGAGATAAGCTGCGTAGAATTTGAAACTATAATTCTCCCTCTTGAAGAAAAATGACTGTGGAATAAAATCCAAACAAATGAAACTACTGAATTAATGCTTAACACCAATTTTGTCTATCTGGAGAAATACAGAAATAAAAATAAAACATTTGCATGAGAGAAAGCAGAAAATTGTTAACAGTTCCCTTCCCATGTTATGTTCGTTTAATTAGCAGAAATCTAATATCTTTTGGCTGAAAAACAGCTATGATCAAACTTTAGTCCTTTAACTTTGAACAACGTGATCTTTATATTTTGGTTAGCTGAGCGTTTCTTTTAAATTAATTAGAAAATTAGGTTTTACTTAAGTAAAATCTGATTAAAATCCTCAGTAAAACTTAAAACTTTCACTATTTTTACTAAATTTTTGCTTCAATATTTTTTAAAAACTCTTTGTTAAGTGATGGATTTTAATTTTTATTTGCTCGTCCATGAAATGAATACATTGGAGGTAATTGTTACTGTACAAAATCATTTTTAGGAAGATGTGCATGTAATTGAAAAATAACTAATTAATTTGTGTCCTTGACAATGAATTTATAATAATTTCAAATGGTTAAATTTCTTTTAAAAAAACACATATTATTTGTACACAATAATGTATTTCATATATATATATATATATATATATATATATATATATATATATATATATATATATATATATATATATATATATATATATATATATATATATATATATATATATATATATATATATATATATATATATATATATATATATATATAAGTTTATTACATGATTAAATAAATTCTTAGTACCATATTAATTACATGTTGTAAGTGAAAATTACCGTTGAATGATACTCATTCATTAAAGCAAAATTTTAAGCCAATTATTGTATATGTGTAGGTGTTTTAAATTGAAATAAAATTTTAGGAGAACTATCACACCAGAAATATTGCAAAATTTTATATCGATGGATATTAATTTAATTAAAAAGCATTTACTTCCTATAAAATTATGCTAAAAGGGAAATAATTAAGTGAAGATAATAATTTTGAAGTTTTTCAATAAAATGCCAGCTTTTCGAAAGTTCTTATAAAAAATCCCAAAAGACCAAACATTATTTCTATTGACAAAATGTTATATTGTATTATGTAAATAATTGTAAATAGTAATATTACTTCATTTTATTGAAATAAACAATTAGTTTCACTTAAAAGTGTTTGGATCATAACAAATTGTATTTGTTTATGTTTAGCATTTTTTAGCATTTACCTCGAATTGATGAATTCAAATACTGAATAATCATATTGTCTATAGAGAAATTGTGAATAATTTAATTACTACTGTTAGAAATAAGGCATATCCAAATAATGTACCTAGATGTATTTTATTGCTAAATAAATAAAAACAATTTTGTTTAGCATTTAATAAAATGTGTGTGTTGATATGGTTGTGGACATTTGTGTATATTCGCTCTCCAATAATTATATGAAATTTTTATATGAAAATAAAGAATACACAGTTTGAATAAATTTTTAAGAATGTTTTGTCAATACATTTTATCAGATCACTTTTCCAGCTAATCTTCCAGCAAAACACTACATTTATTGTTGAAGTTCGTTTTTTAAACTTCAAACTTTTCAACCATTATTTTTATCATATCAATATTTAATTTTTAACTGGGAATTTGTTTTTAATTTTATATAATTCACGAAAGTAATTATTGCAATAGATTTCCTTGAACGAAAATTAAATTATGCCAAATCAGAATGTTAAAATGCATTAAATTGTTTAACTATGAGCTATAAGAGATTTTTCTAATCTTATGATATTTATCATGGTAAAAGAAATATATATTACCTACTTTTTTCACTTAAGATTTTCATTTTGTTTTTATGATTGAAATATTAATGACAAAACATTTTCTAAGCTAAGATAAGGGTAAAAATATTTAACAAAATAATTTCTAAATACATTTTATGGTAATCAATTTAAGTAAGTAATATGACAAAATTATTTATATACTTAAATTTAGAATTATATAAAAAGTAAAGAGGATGTTTAAAGTTATGATTCAAAAATATTTCATTCAATTTTGTGAATTCTCTAAACATTAAATGTTTCTTTCTTTTTCTTAAAAAATAAAAATTATTATTATATGATTATGTACTGGCTATACTATGCAATATAAATAAAAATAATTTTGTTATTATATTTAATCATCTATTCATATTTAAATCACTGAGTATAAAATGCAATTTACTTTTTATTTTAAAAATAAAAATGTTTGTTTTTAACAAAATGAGATCATTTAAAATTAAGAATAATCTTATTATTTGTAATTGAAAATGTAATTTAATCAGTTTGTAATTTTTATTTTTTTTAACTTCAATGATACAGATTTTAAAAGAATAATACTAATTATAAAACTATTAAAAGTAGGATTTTGGGAAAAATGTGTGTTTGTGATTATATCTTACATTAATATTAAATTATAATCTTACACTAATATTTAATGTTTTGAAATGAAAAGATAGTGATTTTGTTGGTTCAAAAATACTAATTAATCACTTAAAAATTTTAAAATTGAACAAATAAAATTGCATAATTTTCATACCCACATTTTTCATTTATCATTGATTATTATATTTCGGTTAAGATAATAATAAAATGCTGCATTTATTAGTATTCTTTTGTTTAGTATTAGGTGGAATCTCCCCTTGATTTTAAAAGAAGCTGAAAGTGTTTCATAGATACTAAGAATTACATAGTTGACTGCACTTTTCAAAGAAATTATTTAACAAGGATTTCAAAATCTATGTTTCAATATGTATAATTATTGATCGGAGAGAGACAGAATCATAAATGTAAACTTTTTGGTATCTGGCATTTGATTTTTTTCAGAAACTTTGCACAATTGCTCATACATTGTCTACCAATAGCTATGATAAATGAGATTGACACAATACATACATATGCAACAGTATGTATAACCCCTCCCCACAAAACAATCAAAGACTTAAGCCTCAAGGTTACGCTTTCCTCTAATGACAAATATAAGCAAATTTCAGGTAGGATCAATTGACAGATATGAGCAACTTATGGATGGCTTGTGCATCACTTATTTAGTTGATCCAACTTAACCCTGATGTGTTTTGCAGGATTCATATGTGGAATCTGGGCATGTCAGTTCAGGCGGCTCACCCCATTGTTAGCATACTAATCTATGAACAATATCATGACATGGCAACTAGTGTTCTCATCTTGGAAGTAATAATGATTCAATTTGTAAAATTGCCATAGCTTAAGAAGTAAGTAATTGTTTAGGTTAATGAAAAAAGAATCGGCTTTGAGTCTATAATGAATGGTGATGAAGGATCCACGAGTAATCTTCCAAACCGTAATCACACCTACGCCATACGTTTCTGTAGGCACAATGAATTCTGGAAAAAGACATTTTCCTAAAATATTTCACTTCCAGAATCTACCATTGGAATGACCCTATAAACGGGTACTTATGGCATGTGTGTTGAAAGAAAGTTGAATTCCACACCAAATTACGATTCAATTGGAAAATCAGAGCCGTGCACTCCATATTGCCACCCTAACTGCCACAAGACAGCAACACTGGTACGGTTAGAACGTGGATTCATCTCTACACAGAACTGGTTTCCATTCATATATATCACAATTCGAATGGGGCTTATTCAATCTACACAGAAAAATGTGGTTGGATTGTGCTGTCAAAAGCTAATATCTTAAACCCTACAATAGAATCCCCGCACATCATCCACTTCATTGCGGATTATATTTATCGAAATAAAAGCAAAGATGGATGTTAGAATTCTCGTAGTATATAGACCTTTGGTATGTTGGGTTTTTCTAATTTCTTTGGACAACACTTATTGGTCTCTGTCACTCAGACTCACATCTCTGTCGGCTCGAAGCTCTTTCAATATCACCAATCATCTAACTACTTTATCACAATATCTTTGTCTATTTTGGAATGTTTAGTTTACTAAATATATCCATTAGAGATCAGTCATTTCTATAAAATTTGATAACAACCTTTTCTCGATGTCATATAGATTTGAATTTCATGTCATCTTGCAATGCTACTAAGGGCAATTCAATTACATTTATGATATTTAAGTACAGAAGGCGTAACGAATAACAGCACCACAGAAGTAATAATTTTCATATGCATTCAAATATTTATTGGTAAATAGTGTATTTTAGTTATATCTTGGGTAAAGAATGTGATATATCTACAGTTATCAAATTGTATAAAACTATTTCTAGAATTGAAGTGCCAAGAAAAAGCAATAATTTTCCAGCACAGTCTGATGAATAAGAGAGAGTAAAATCATGTACTGAGTGGATTATTGTAATACGTTATTCAGAATATAATTCGTTTATTTTAATGAAGATCTTAGTTATATTTTTACTCAAATTTACTTTTAGGCAGTATATACATTATATATCTTGACAGATAATGAAACAAGTCTTCCTTATGAAATAGTTGGATTGATTATACTCATTAGTTTCTGTTTCATAATGTATCAAACTTTGAAAATAGAAAGCATGATTTCAGTATACTTTTTATATTTATTATCGAAAATCTAACAATACTAGCAAGAGATAAATATCCGATAAGCCTAAAGAAGATGTGTTGAAAAAGTTCTGGAAATAAAGCTCGTTTGAGAAATTTTAATTATAAGTTTTGATATTGAATTAGCAGCACGACTTCAAAATCAATTATGTCTGATCAAAGCAACCTAAAATTAGATATTCTTGAAAATAGGTGTATGATAGCATATTCTATAAGGTAAAGAGTTTGACGTAAAATTGCATTTATCAATTTCAATCTTTCATGATCATTTTAAATTATTAAATATTAATTAAAATTTGACATATGTGTTCCTTTTAGATAAAGCAAAGCAACAGCAAGTTTTGTATCTCGTCCAAGTCTTTTATAGATTGAAAAAAATATATTACTGAATCCAAGATATTTTTGATATATTACTGTATATTAAATATATTACTGATTCCAAGATATTTTTACGCGCTTTCTAGTTAATATTTGTTTCTGCCTCTGAAAAATGCTTTGGATCAATAAATCTTTACTTTAAATTTTTAAGTCAAATATAATTTTATTAATTATTTGATAACAAATATTTACGAGTGTCGAATCACGCTATTGTCACAGTAATTCAAAAGTATATTGAAGAAGAAAGGGTTGTGTATAACTCCGGAAATGTTATTCAACATGCTAAAATAGTTTGTTTAACTACAAAAAAAAATGATATTTACATATAACACTTTGTTCATGAGTAAAAAAGGTAATCTGTTGAAAAATCGCAAAAATCCATCATTGACATTACACTTTATTAAATGACAAAAACAAATTTATTTAGTTTGGACTGATAGGAGCTAGATTGAGTGAGAATTATGTCAAGTGCTTGATTAGTAATTTAAGAAACTATGACTGAGCTAGGTACTAAATTCTAAAAGATAGAAGGCTGGTGTAACATAATGATCAATATAATTTATTACATGATTCTTGATAAGCTTCTGAATAAAGATAAGTTTCTGAATAAAAATCCATGTACTTGAAAAATTTTTAAGATGTAAATATACCCATTTATTTTTATTTATTTAAAATATGAATTTACTGAATCATCGAAGCCGTGTGTATATATACGTATGTACATACATACATATATACATATACATACATACATACATACATATATATATATATATATATACATATATATATATATATATATATATATATATATATATATATATATATATATATATATATATATATATATATATATATATATATATATATATATATATATATATATATATATATATATATATATATATATATATATATATATATATATATATATGTATGTATGTATGTATGTATGTATGTATGTATGTATGTATATATATATGTATGTATATATATACATATGTATGTATATATATATATATATATATATATATATTTAATATATATATTAAAGAAATATTGAGGTATTGAATATCGCTTTATCAGCTTTATTCAATGCGTAAATAGTATCTTCTTTTTTGCATGACAGAATAGATCAAATACTAAATGGCACTACCTATTTTTATTTGAACATTGTTGATAGCATTATTTAAATATTGAATAAATAATTAATATATAATTATTAATTTCAGTATGAGAAAATTATTACTTATAGTTACCTTTTTTTTAGATTATATGACCTAATTTTAGATATTTTTTCTTATCAAATGTATGTATTAATATATAAATTCATATACAAATTAAACTTTGATATTTATCAATAACTTATTTTTTTGTTATAGTTATAGCCTTTTTGAAATACTTTTGATGAAAGACTAGCGAATGTTTTAGTTGTTTCTTGATCTTGTACTAGGTATATAGATCTGTTTTAGTTTTTGAAGTACGTCTTAACTGACTACCTCTATGACTGAGTTTAGGAATTTCTCCGATTATTGACTGATTATTAAACATGCTATTTAAAGTTTGAATATGCAAATAATCTATAAAATTTGAAAAAACGTTTTAGTAAATTGCAAATTTTACATCTTTAACTAAATTAAAAATAAATTAGTTAAAGATGTAAAATTTGAGAGAAAGTTATCGACCGTTGAAGATTTTTTGGGAGGAATTATGATCCTACAATTCTTTGCAAACAGTATTATCATTAGGTGTAAGAACAAAGTTAAATTTAAATAAAGATGAAAGAAATACTTTTAGTTTTTACAACGTCAGCTTATTGAAAATATGTTGGGAAATACATATTATCTTTGACAATTATTTTCCAAACATTCATTAGAAAAGTGTTTTTCGAATATGTGACATATTTTCTTGCTTGTGACATATTGTGAATGTATTCTTGATTTTTGTGTGTTCACGTTTAATTCTTTGTAATATTTGAAATACTAGAAGGGGATCGATTTAAAATAATATGTTTAGAAATGTTTGGTTGTTATAAAAAAATACTTTTTTGGATATATTTTGTGGTTAGACTGAATAATGATAGGTTAAAATTCATCGAGAATTTTGTTGTTTACCAGCATGTTTCCTGTAGCGAGAACCGAGTTGGGCTCTACCAGTTAGATAGAAGCAGTCAGGCTTCTTCAAGATTTTGAAGCAGGGATCAAGAAGAAATCCTCAATACTTGGTTTGTCATGAAAGAGATATCATATCGCTTGGAGGTCATAGCGGTCACGTACAGTTTTAAAGTGCCCCAGGTTTATTTTGCGAAGGCGGAATTGAATCGACTACCTTCTGACAATGAGAATGATGTACTAACCAACCAAGCCACAGTGGCCTTCATTGAAAATATATATTTTATGAGGGGTTGCCAATATTCTCAGATATTTTTGCAGATATTCATAGATATTTTCACAGCTACGCCGTTCTTTACTCGCAAAGCCACCTCAGAGTTTGTATGGTCTCCATTGACAGTCGTAAAAGTCGCGTTCTTGGAGAGTGCATCACTATACCTCCCGACTTAATCACGTGATATTTATTTTAATCCAATGAAAGGCTTCATATAATTAGATGACTTCAAGTCATGCATGATATCTAGAAACATTTCCCTTGCCTACTGAATGATTGGAAAGCAAATCGTCTGACAAATCAAGTCACTTTAACGTTCGTGTTTTCCAGATCTGACAGGAGACATAGCAACGAGGATTTTTGATATGTTTGCTTAACGTGATGGATAACAAAAAACCTTTTGCAAATATACTTTACAGGAACATTTACAAATGCATTGTTTTGTGATTGACTTGAAAAAAGGGCTTTAAAAAGACAATTTAGAGAAAAATACTGAAAATATTGGAAATTAATAAAAGTACATTGATGAAATCATGGAACTTTGAGGATGAGAAATTATGAAAACGAAATTGAGAAAAAGAGAATGATTTAACAACGTTCTAATTTTGATTATTGAGAGGTGTACTTGATTTTTTTATCTGAAAATGTCAAAAAATTATTGCCGGGAAAAAGAAACTTACAGAATGTAACCCCTACAATTAAATTTTTATTATTACATTTAAATCAGAAATTCAAATTATGTTGTGTATTGCTTATTTTTGTGAATAATATAATACAAGTAATCGCATAAAAACACAAAAGTGGTCTTTTTTCATCTGCAAAGCTGAAGTCTTCTAAGACGTCCACAAATTTTGCACCATACATATGCAACTCTGCCTTCTGATTGGCGGTTGTGTTCAAGTCATCTCAAAAATATAAATACATATTACTATAAATGTAAGTTATAAATACATATATAATGTTCCGTTCTCTTAGTTTAGTATATGCATAATTTCTTTCTAAATAACTTGCTTTTGAATATTATTTTTGTTATTCTTGAACTCTTGTTTGTTAAGCGAATTTCAACACATATAAAATATCATTGGTAAATTTTTACAAAATTATAAAGGCTATTATTGTTTTTATAAACACAGTAATGATAAATTTAATGAATATTGTGATGAAGTGCTATTATTAATTAATGTGTAAGCATTTTTCAATTGTGAAATATTATAATGCAAACGATATTTCATATTAGAAAAACAATATTAATAATTGCAAAATTAATTCTTATTTTTGTACAAAATAAAATTTATGTTTCACATTTCCTAAAACATAAACATAAAGTCATTTATTTATTTCGTTTCATATTGCTTAGCTTTGGAAATATTTAGTAAGCAAATATTATTTTCGTATGAAATTGGAAATCCTTAAATTTTAAATTTCTTTTTATATATTTCTATAGAAAGATGTTACTTTTTCAAGAATTTCTACTCAATTTTCTGTCAATGAAATCTTGAATTACAACACAGTTCTATTTTGCTACTGTCACAATTACTGTCAAATTTTGAAGTGATGGTCGGAAGGATGGAAAATATTCCATTCATTTTCTTTTGATTTTTTGTCTTGCTAAGATCTTACTAGAAAGAGATTCATATAGTAAGTTCTCAACTATTTTCGCATGTTTACAAGTTACGAGATGATAAGGAAAGAACCCACTGAAAAATTTATGTTTTGAACTATTAATAAGTAGGAATGATATTGGTAGAGGTTTAAAAATACTGTTTTCCATTTTGATAAATTGAGCCTTGAGTGAATAACACCGTGTTTATTAAAAATAATGCATAATACAATACTTACACCAAAGATTAATGAGTAAAACCGATTCTAATGTTTTTCAGTTTTATTCCTTAGTTAAGATAATTTAACATTTTTGCATTACCTTTTTTGTTATTTCTTACTAGCATACAATATTCATATACTTTTATTCTTCTTAGCATATATATACATATTCTTCTTTAGAGATTTTAATAAAAAAAATTTTATTCTCTCTTAACCAGCATAATTAATTTTACCTAATGATCATATTTGCTTTTATAAATGAAGTTTCTATTCAGTGAAAATGATTACGATAAATAGTTAAAATTTTTAATCATATTTTTAAAATTAAATTTCTTATTTGTTAAATTTGTGCGGAAAGTGCCAATTAAAATATTATTTTTTTTAGTGTATTATGAATCTGCACAGAATATGGAATATTAAAAAGTTTGGTGTAATAAATTGAGAGTTTTATGAGTCAAAAAAAAATATTATCTCTCATGTAACGTTCAAACGACGGAAATATTAATTAACGTACACATTATGATATATGATAAATGATGATATATTGTTCATATATTTTATGTGTATACTTCGATAGTCAAGTTTACTTTTAATGCAATGTATTGTTTAGTGAAATACTGTAGGCTTTATAGGCAAATATACGCTTCCAGTCAAAATCATGTGCAATTTAATATAAACTGTCTGCATTTTAGAGAGGAAAAGAAAGTTATGAATGGACATTATTATTCATTCATTATCATTTTAATGAGTATATTTCACATGTAACTAAAATATTTAACTATAATTCTGCATAAAAATTGTACTTTATATAAGCCATTTTGTTCATTTCTTATGTAAGTAGGCATGTTTTCAGATAGACTGGCTAGAAAAGTGTGATTTTAATGAATTATAACTCTAAATTCTACTTTTTTATTTTAAGTTAAAAAGCTTAATTTAGTACCTCATGTATTTCAACTATATGAGGTATGATAAAATGCTTAGGTACATATTTTACATCATCAATTATGTTAGCGGAGAAAAAATATATTTTTTTACATTAAATCATACATTTATTTCATTAAAAAATGTAATCATATGGTTTCTGGAAAATATTTTTACTCGAATGTCTTTTACAGTATAAGAGATATAATGTTTATCGCATTTCTTCAGAAATCTCGTTATCTTGACTCGCTAGAAGAAAATAAAAGTCTCATGAGAACAGTATTTTTTTTATAAACAAGCGAGGACATTTAGTCTTCTTTTCCCGAAGATATTGCCTCCTCTTTCTGAACAGATGTAATGCCAATTAAGACAGATAAATGAACCTTCTAAACGGTTGTATTCTCCAAAGATGCGTGAAGTTGATTGAGGAATGCGCCATTAAATTACAATGAAATTTCAAAAAAAATCTATTAAAAAAAATGTTTTCTTTTTATTATGATTCTAAACATTTCCTCAAGGAATATTAATATGTATTTCAGATTAATCAAATTTTGTTGGATTTTAACGAAAGATTCTTTCACTTGTGATTTAATATCCCAAACGATTAATCTATTAATATCCCTTTTTTATCTTTATATAATTATACAGTAGATTAGAACGTTAATAAGATTATTTAGATTTGAAAATTCAAAAATCTAATTGAAGAATACAATATTTAATCCTTGATAAATGCCGCTATCTTATTTAATAATACTTAAGCCTAAATGTGAAGATTTTTTATTTTATTAAAACTCATATGTAAATTTATTTAATTCATTGATCTGTATTCTATTTTTTCCATTGAATTACAATAATAATCATTTCATATTTTATATATAACATCAGATGTATCTCATAGATGGTTAAAAACAATATATATATATATATATATATATATATATATATATATATATATATAATATATATATATATATATATATATATATATATATATATATATATATATATATATATATATATATATATATATATATATATATATATATATATATATATATATATATATATATATATATATATATATATATATATTTATAAAAGACTAGGTTTAGAGACGGTTAACTACGCTAATTCAAAACTCTTTTCTGACATCCATGATGTCTAAATACATATGATATTTACACGGTGATTATTTGTATTAAAGGAAAGGGATTAAGGTGTGTGAACTTCTGTAATATGGAAAAGTCTAATTTGCTATAAATTCCTTGTTGAATGATGTTTTAGTTTGCATTTAGTAACAAAAAAGGCAACGGAAAATTATTATTTATGTTACATTAGGAGTTTTAAACTCTTATTAAAATTAGCTATAATGAAGTAAAAAATTTATATCATAATCAAATGAAAAAATTCTTTCGCTATGACAAAGTAAGATGTTTGATGGTAAAAACTGCTAAGGTAGTTGAACATAATATGTAATATTTAAATAATGAATATGAACTATTACTAAATGTTTTTTTTATAAATATTTTGATAATTATTCTGTATATAAAAATTTTTCTATCTTAATTTTGAATGTAATAATCAATAATGAACGTTATAATTTGTGTTAAAATTTTATATGTATTATAATTTAAAATCTATTATTATTGTAACTACAGATAATATCAAAGAACCAATATCAAAAAATATCTTTTCTTACGATAACATTATTATAAAGTATACTTTATAAAAATTTTTATTATAAATTAAAAATTTTAAGTACAATTACAAATGTCATTCTTTTCATTAACATGACTTACGTTTTAAAATATGTCAATAATATATAATAGTAATAATTTAAATTATTATTTTTTTTGCATTTTCTTGAAGAATGCAAAAAAATGTTATTTTTTCAATTAATGGCATAGTTTATGTTAAGTCATCGATTTTCAACTTTTACCTGTTATTTTATTTTATGCGCAATGAGGCTGACAATTTTATAAACCTTTTCAATCTTTTCAATGTTTAAGAGTACAATTTCAAGTCCTTTTACAAATGTACCTTCCAACATTGAAATATTTTGCAAGAAGTCATTGATTTCATTTCTTTTATTTCTTGAGTAAATTCATTTAAAAGAAGTTAGGTTTAAATTATTTTCAGCCAAGATTTTATTCAGATTTTAATCATTAAAGACAAGGACTTCCAAAATGCAAGTAATTCCGTAACCCATAACATTTTTCAGTAAGATATCCAGTTACTATTTTAAATGTGATTGTGGTAATATTTTGTTCTTTTCTATTCTAAGCAATTATTTAATACATGAAAAATAAGATGATTCATGGATAAGTTTTCTTTAAAAATATATTTTCATTCTTCTGTAAATTGCTGAAAAGACATAATAAAATAAAAAATACATTAATAAACTGATATTCTTATTCATACAAATGAATTTCAAAAAAATAATAATAATAAAAATATACATTTTTATTTCGTATTTTTTTACTTTTGTCTTAAAATTCACTTTTGGGCGAAATGTGTACTCTCATATTTTAATCTCGATAAATGTTTTAAGACAGATGTATTAGATAATAGCACAAACATGAACTGTCCGTCATAAAATTTATTGATAAATGTAAAACCATCAAAATTAAGGAAAATAAAATAAAGACTATACATAGCTTGTTATTTCATTAAATACTTTATTTTATCTAAACAAAGAAGATATTTAAATTAACAAAGAATTAGTATCTGTAGATAATTTTTATGTCTTGTTAATTGAAATAGAAAGATTAAGGAAACAATTTAAATTATTATAAATAAAAAAAAAACAGTTCATTGACAAAATATCTAAACCTATATACTAAATGAATCTACATGTACGTAATTTTAAGTTTATTATTTATTATTAATAGACTATTACAAAATTCTGGATCATAGTTTCCCGAAATTTTTAATATTATCAGTTATCAAATTTCCACTCTTCCTTGCAAAAAACAAACCAAGATAAATTTTTCTTCACGAATTTTAAATTGATTTCAGGTAGGCAAGTGTGGCGATTTCCCTTGTTTTTTTCCTGAAAGATAAATGCCTCTGGTTTGAATTTCTAATATCATCTCTAAAAAATTTCATGCATTACTTTTTCATTTTTGTACTTCTGGTACTTAAAGTGTACTGTATTACCAGTATTACAGAAAGTAAAGTTAAGACTAGTAACTTCCAAAGCAATATTGACCCATAGTTCTGAATTTTCTTTAAAACTTTTTCTATATTTTCTTACCTAATTAAAATATCTTTAAGGTTAAAGTTTCATTATTATCAATCTAAATCCCAATGTTCACTGCAGGTAAATAATCATTTAGGAATGAATCAATAACTTTCACATTTGAATTTTATATTATTGCAGTTTATTTTATGATAAGTGTTATTATATATTTTTATTTAAGTCTGAATTCTTTTCTTTGGCTCTAAGATGTTTCATAGAGTTATTTGGGAAAGAAAGAGTTATCCAATCTTCTCTAAAACGCATCGCCCAAACATGATACATGACTCATAAGGAGTACACATGATACCTCATGAGAATATTATGAGTACACAGGATATACTCATGATACCCTAATACAAACATGGTTCATAAGAAGTACAATTGATACCCTGGTGAAACTATATGCGTTTCATGAATTGGACAAAAAGTTATCTTTTGCACTACTCATTATCCTCTTTTGTTTCCTATAAAAATTTAATATACTTTCAACATCCTGGTTTGCATGTTGAGCCAAACTTAGATTCTGTGTTTGCATAGATTTTCAAGCACAATGTTCAAATCCAAATACATTGCACAAGCTCTTTCCATCAATCTTTCAGGATAATTTTTAAAAAATATTTAATATTACTTAAAAAATTAATTTTTTTTTTAAAATTAAAGTATCATTTTCATACATGGAATTTATTACATTTAGGACTACTAGTTGGAATATTTATAAACTAGCAATAAAAGCGTTATATATCAATTATATATCGCATTTACTAACTTTAGTATTATTATGAATAATTTTCAGTTATTATTCCTAATCACGCATTAATCACATGTAAAAAAAAGGTAACATATACATCATATGTGTTTTTACTAGTTTTAAATAGTATATTTAACCATAATATTTAATAATCAAACAAAAGAATATTAGAAAGATAAATCATTTTTTCTTATGCGTATTAAATTAAGAATGATCCAGAAAAAACATTTTTAGCATATTCTACATGATTAAGTGGGTACGTAAATTATTGCTCTTTAATCATTCGGTGAATATGAATTATTTTTATTCAATTGAAGCATGCCATTTTAAATGTATTTAAATTAACTACTAACATTCCGGCTCAAGATGAGAATTGAGCTTTTGTTCAGTTAAGCAAAATTCAAGAGTGCTGGATTTTCAATTCTTACTTTAATTTAAAGAGAATCGAAGTACTTTGTTCTTCAATTGAGAAACTTTGTTATTCATTTGAATTCAAGATTGAGTCATGCTGTTGTAGAAAAATAATGTTATTACTGTCATAAAGTACATTGGGATGCCTAATGCATTACAATAATAATAATAGTATTATTATAATCTTTATAGCATAATTAATTAATTTGTTATTTAACTAAAAATAACCTCACATTTAGTTGTAATTTTGAAAGAATTTTTCTAAATAAATTTTAGCTTCGATTCGAATGTTTGATAAAATAACTTGTTAATTGTTTGATGATCCTCGTCGTCCATTTGTGTCACTGTTTCGACTCTTAACGGGTCACGACTATCTGACTGAACTCTTGCGTCTCACTGGCATCTTAAATTCACTCGAATGTCGGCTCTGCAACTTGGCAGTGCTTATGAATAGGACCCACCTCCACCACTGTGATGAACTGCATGACAACTCTGAATCATGGCTTTATTGGCAAGCAAGAGAAAATTTGGGCCAATGACTTCGTTCATCTCTTTTATGTTTATGTACTGTATTCGCATGTTTTGTCTTCGTCTCATGGCTATTTTGTGATTTTTCATGTCTTTTATTTGTGTTACTCTTTGTATTTGACTTGCCAT